>SZWC01001967.1:72567-92161 GCA_023375785.1 Penium margaritaceum | reverse complement strand
GGGGGGGGGGGGGGGGGGGGGGGGGATCTCCCCTTTGTGACTTGTGTACGTCGTGGACGTAACACCCCTTTCCTCATGCTCTCAACTCTGCTCCTTGCACCTCCCCTGGAATGTAGCACCCATCTTGAGCAGATTACCTTCTTTTTTTTTATAAAGATTTTCCTCTCAATGTAGCACCCATCTTGAGCAGATTACTTTCTTTTTTTTTTTAAAGATTTTCCTCTCAATGTAGCACCCATCTTGAGAAGAATGAGACCAACGCCAACCCAGTCTTGGTCGAGGCGGTGGATGACTTGACAAGGGGACCTTTTGTTTGCTGGTGTGCATGCCGGGCACTAGTAAGATCACAAGTTGAAACCAAGAACAGGAACCAAGAGGGCTTCACACATGTAGGTAATGCAAAGAACAAGCTAGGAATATGCCATGGAGTGAGGGGAAGCTAGTGGTCACAAGACACAACCAAACAAAACCACGGAGAGTCGTGGATTGCAATGTGGACGAGATTGACTTTTGTAAGCAGTGTTAGCGCACTCATGTTGTGTCCCTCCTAAAGGTAACGACCTTTGGGAGCGAGGGGGTCTGTCTTCTTTGTCCCTCCCAAGCATGAGAGCATGTGTGTAAACACAGTGCCATGGAATGGAACAACCTTGTTATAGAAACGACGAGCAAAGACAAAATAGAAGTGTACAAGACAACGAGGTGATAGTGGTTGATTGACTGGGCCACCTGTCGCACTTGTGAGCCGTCCTCGTCTGTTTGTACAACTGACTGTGACCACTCTGTCATGTCCATGCTAGTGTAGATCCCTGATGGGGACCTAGCTAGCGTCAGAGTATCGACGGGTGGTAATCCCATCCACTAGCAGCTCCCATACGGCCGCTACAACGTCCCGGGTGCTTAGGGTGCTCTGCACTTCTTCTACATGTTGTGATTTGCGCGTGCACAGTCTCACTGATCCGTGCTGTGACCTCTCGGCTCGTGTACAAGAAGGAAACGCTAGGCAGCTAGTTGGGGCAGCAGCGTTGTTGATGCAGCGTGCGGGCTTCCACGCTCGTTGCCCAAGTCTGTGGCCCCCTCAGTCTGCTGCTCTAGAGACAAAGTCTACAAGCTCAAGGTTTGTCACTCAGAAATGCGCGCAACAGTGTTAGCACCAGAAAGCAGCTGGAAACTGAAACTGACTGATTAGGAATAAAGAATGAGCAACAATGGGAGACCCCTCCAAGTTCTAGCTCCCCCCCACTAGTGTAGAACTTGTTACTCAGCTAACCAACCAATCAGAAAATAGTCCTAGACCTATTTTCTGGCAGGCAGGGTTTTCTCGGTGAGCCCTGCCAGACGCCCGACAGCCCAAAACCCGGGCGTCGTCCGTTTTGCCTGAAAACTGGACCATACCATAATACCGACGCTGCAAACGNAAATGCGCGCAACAGTGTTAGCACCAGAAAGCAGCTGGAAACTGAAACTGACTGATTAGGAATAAAGAATGAGCAACAATGGGAGACCCCTCCAAGTTCTAGCTCCCCCCCACTAGTGTAGAACTTGTTACTCAGCTAACCAACCAATCAGAAAATAGTCCTAGACCTATTTTCTGGCAGGCAGGGTTTTCTCGGTGAGCCCTGCCAGACGCCCGACAGCCCAAAAGCTGCTGGTACCGACTGCTACTACGTGCAGCTGCTGGTTGCTGCTGCCACTCCTCGCAGCTGCTGCAAGCTGCTGTTGCTGCTGTGGGCTGTGTTGTCAGTCACACCTGGATGATGACACCGCGTGCGTCGTCACGAGCAAGCGCCTGACGTGGCCTGCCGCTCACCTCCTCCCGTCAGGCGTGGGGGTCAGTGCTGCCGGAAAAGAATGGCAGCATTTCCAAAGGCCTTGTGGCGTTGGGGAAAATTTTGACGCTGCCACCAGGCGGGTCAATGCTGCCGGAAAAAACTCGGCAGCATTTCCTCTGCAGTGGTGCATATGGAGATCCACCAGCATTGTTCGGCACCTGTACGTCAGTCTTCTGCTGCTGCTGCTACGCTTTGGCTGTGATACCAAGAAGGAAACACTAGGCACCAAGTTGGGACAGTAGCGTTGTTGATGCAGCGTGCGGGCTTCCACGCAAGTTGCTTAAGTCTGCTGCCCCCTCAGTCTGCTTCTCTAGAGACTAAGTCTAGAAGCTCTAGGTTTCTTACTCAGAAAATCGTGTGCCAGTGTTAGCGCCAGAAGGCAGGTGGAAACTGAAACGGACTGATTAGGAATAAAGAATGAGCAGCAATGGGAGACCCCTCCAAGTTCTAGCTCCCACCCACTAGTGTAGAACTTGTTATTCAGCTAACCAGCCAATCAGAAAATAGTCCTAGACATGTTTTCTGGTAGGCAGGGTTTTCTTGGTGAGCCCTGCCAGACGCCCAACAGCCCACAAGCCGGGCGTCGTCCGTTTTGCCTGAAAACTGGACCATACCATAATACCAACGCTGCGAACGCAGTCGTGCAGTCTGAATCAGCTAGAAAAACAACAGCACAAAGTTGTGGCTGCCCGAACCCAGGTAGTGCCTACGATAGTCAATGATGCCAAACAGTGCCACACAGTAAGAGACGTGGACCCTAGGTAGAGCATGATGCTGCAGTTGGCCTGGGGTGAGTGTGCACCCTGGAGGGTCCCTAGTAGTGGCTGTTTCACACCACCAACTATTTTTGGAGAGACTGAAACTGTGGAGGCAAATGGTTCCAAGGATGGCAAAATCTGGTTAGAGAGTGTGGCAACTGTTTTGGCCTCAATTGACTGGGAATGAACACTTTGATCAAGGCTCACAAGCAGTGGCATTTTAAAACCACTGATCTAAGCTTTCCAGAACACCAAAGCATGCCAGATTTGAAGTTTCCTAGCAGATTCTATGGCTTCTAGAGTGACCCTTGGTAGGCTGTCCTTTTCCCACCTAGGAAGGCATCCCTTCCCTCCTCTAGAAGCTTCTGCCCCTTCCTAGATTCCTCAGCTTGCTTCTAGTAGGAGGGAAGGTGTCCAGAAGACCAAGACACTTCTAGATGCCTTGTAGGACAAGTCACCCCTTCTAGAAGGTGTGCCACCTTCCTGGATCCTCACCTGGCCTTCTAGAAACTTAAAGAGGAACTCTAGAGGTTGAGCTAGCTTCCTGGCATCTATTTTCCACCTCCCTTGAGGCAGGGCAGAATTTCATCTTGTGGGACTTGAACCCGGGCNTCCTCAGCTTGCTTCTAGTAGGAGGGAAGGTGTCCAGAAGACCAAGACACTTCTAGATGCCTTGTAGGACAAGTCACCCCTTCTAGAAGGTGTGCCACCTTCCTGGATCCTCACCTGGCCTTCTAGAAACTTAAAGAGGAACTCTAGAGGTTGAGCTAGCTTCCTGGCATCTATTTTCCACCTCCCTTGAGGCAGGGCAGAATTTCATCTTGTGGGACTTGAGATCCCCCTCATCCGAAGACACAAGGATGAGGTCATCCACGTAGAGGACGACAATTTGGTAGAGTCCTGGCTGATTACGCACGTACACGCTGTGATCAGCCTGGCCGCGCTTGAAGCCAAGCTCACCCATGAAACTATCCATCTTGAGGTACCACATGAGCGAAGCTTGCTTCAGTCCATAGAGCGCCCTGCGAAGCCGGCACACCTTCCATTGCAGCGCATCCACCCCCTCTGGCACCTCCATGTAGACTTCCTTGTCCAGGTCGCCATTGAGGAACGCGGTTTTCACATCCATTTAGTGGATTTCGTACTCGCGTGCCGCTGCCACAGAGAGGATAGGACGGATGGAGGCAAACTTGGCAAATGGTGCAAAGGTTTCGTCGTAGTGCTCCCCTTTTCTCTGGGCATATCCTTTCGCCACCAGCCGCGCCTTGTACAGCTCCACCTTCCCCTCCTTTGTGAGCTTCTTCAGGAAGATCCACTTGGAGCCGATGATTTTCTCGCCCTCCGGCCGGTCAACCAGCTCCCAAGCGCCGTTCTCCTCGTGGGAGGCAAGCTCAGATTTTATTGCTCCCTCCCACTCAGCCCCATCCTTCCGCTGCAGTGCCTCCTTTACAGATTGAGGCTCCTCTTGCGTGAAGAAGGCTTGTGCAAACCCAGTCCAAATGCCCTTGTCGGCATCATACCTTTTTGTCCTTCTTCACACACGGTTACTCGTGAGGGGCTCTTGAGGCGGTTGTTTTTGTTGCTGTCCCCTATTGGCGCCATCCTCTCCAAGCGCCTGCTCCCCCTCTCTTGGAGACCTTGGAGACATCTGTTGACTCCCCACCTCCACGTCCATCTCCGATGCTTCGGATTCCTCATCCGAACTGGCCGGAATAAAGTCTGCCGCTCGCCCATCCCTCAGGCGATGCTCTCCGGTTGGTGGTGATGCGAGGATGTCACCCTCATTGACGTCCTCCGGCGTCTCCCCCTCAAGGAGTGGCATCCACTTCCCCCTCTTGGAGAGACCTGCCTCCTTGTCTGTCCAACGGCTTTTCTCGTTGAACATGACGTCGCGACTCCGCACAATCTGCTGCCTCCTTGGGTCAAAGAGCCGGTACGCCTTGCTTCCGCTCTCATATCCAAGGAAAACATACGGGAACGCGGGTCCAGCTTGCTCCGTCCCTCACGTGCCTGCACCATTGCATGTACAACACAACCAAACGTGCGTAGGTGACCCATCGCCGGCTTCCTCCCGCTCCACACCTCTTGTGGCGTCTTCCATGCATTGCTCTCCTTGTCCTTCAGCGGCTTGGTCGGCATGAGATTCATGATGTACACTGCTGTCCTTGCCGCCTCCGCCCAATACCGTTGTGTAAGGCCGGCCTCGCTCAACATGGATCGCACCATGTTAAGGATTGTGCGATTTGCTCTCTCTGCAACGCCATTTTGTTGTGGGGAGTGTGGAGTTGTTTTCTACTACTCAATCCCCTTGCTCTTCATGCACCCAAGACACCCCACATATTCACCGCCGTTGTCACTCCGGAACGCCTTCACCTTCAAGTCTGTTTGCCGCTCCACATCAGCCACAAACTCTTGCATGCACGCAAGGACCTAGAGGTAGAGTTTCCGGCTGTGGTCATCGATGAAGGTGAGGAAGTAGCAAGCTCCGCCGATGGAGCTGAACTTGATGCCGCTGCACTCTATCGACCGCCACGTCGCATCCACTCATTGCGCATGTACTCATCAACCTTCGGGTACTTCAGCTCGTCGGAAGGCCAGCCACCAAGGACTGTGATCATGGGACTCCAACTGTCTGGCAAGGCTAGAAGGAGGATCATAGCTTGCAACTGAGAGTCGACCTCCCAACCAGTGGCCACGCACTCGGCTGCGAGCGACTCAATCTACTGCATGATCTCCATGATGTTGTCGCCTTCGTTGGCTTGGAGGGTGACGAGTCGTTTGAAGATGAAGAGCTGATTAGCAAGGTTGCTTGACTGGTAGATGGAGCAGAGGGTTGACCATGCGTCTGTGGCCATGGTGCATCCTTGGATGTGCCCAGGTTGTGGTGGGCATAACGCGGACACAAGGAGCGCCAACGCCTTTTTGTTGCGCTTCTTGTATGCCTCCTTCACCTTAGCCGTTGCAGTCTCCGGCGGAGCAGTCTCATCACCTTTTACGAGCTCAAGCAGTCCCTTGTCGTCGAGGAAGACCTCAAACTGCCACCTCCACAAGGCAAAGCCTGTCCCATCAAACTTAAGGACAGTACGGTTGCTCTCTTGCTCGCTAGTTGCCATGTCTTGCTGTTGGGAGCGTGAAATGAAGCTGGATTTGAACCCCTTAGAGGCGTGGGCCCATAACCCTTTGTTGGCCTGAGGGTGAGTGTGCACCCTGGAGGGTCCCTAGAAGTGGCTGTTTCACACCACCAACTGTTTTTGGAGAGACTNGTTGTGGTGGGCATAACGCGGACACAAGGAGCGCCAACGCCTTTTTGTTGCGCTTCTTGTATGCCTCCTTCACCTTAGCCGTTGCAGTCTCCGGCGGAGCAGTCTCATCACCTTTTACGAGCTCAAGCAGTCCCTTGTCGTCGAGGAAGACCTCAAACTGCCACCTCCACAAGGCAAAGCCTGTCCCATCAAACTTAAGGACAGCACGGCTTCTCTCTTGCTCGCTGGTTGCCATGTCTTGCTGTTGGAAGCGTGAAATCAAGCTGGCTTTGAACCCCTCAGAGGCGTGGGCCTATAACCCTTTGTTAGCCTGAGGGTGAGTGTGCACCCTGGAGGGTCCCTCGCAGTGGCTGTTTGACACCACCAACTATTTTTGGAGAGACTGAAACTGTGGAGGCAAATGGTTCCAAGGATGGCAAAATGTGGTTAGAGAGTGTGGCAACTGTTTTGGCCTCAATTGACTGGGAATGAACAATTTGATCAAGGCTCACAAGCAGTGGCATTTTATAGCCACTGATCTAAGCTTTCCAGAACACCAAAGCATGCCAGATTTGAAGTTTCCTAGCAGATTCTATGGCTTCTAGAGTGGCCCTTGGTAGGCTGTCCTTTTCCCACCTAGGAAGGCATCCCTTCCCTCCTCTAGAAGCTTCTGCCCCTTCCTAGATTCCTCAGCTTGCTTCTAGTAGGAGGGAAGGTGTCCAGAAGTCCAAGACACCTCTAGATGCCTTGTAGGATAAGTCACCCCTTCTAGAAGGTGTGCCACCTTCCTGGACCCTCACCTGGCCTTCTAGAAACTTGAAGAGGAACTCTAGAGGTTGAGCTAGCTTCCTAGCATCTATTTTCCACCTCCCTTGAGGCAGGGCAGAATTTCGTCTTGTGGGACTTGAACTCGGACCCCTGTCTCTAGAGGTGGACACCATTAACCATGAAGCCACTAAGGCTTGTCTTTTTGGTGTTCCTTTTTGGAGTCACTCCTGCCATGGTGAGGAGCATCATTCCAACAGCTGCAGACGCAATTGCAAAGCCAGAAGCAGCGCTGGGTGCATATAGACAACATCTACAGTGGTAGTGACTGCCGGCGGCCCGACCGCCGAGGAGGCCTGCTGATGGAGCTGAGCGTGTCGCCGGAGGGAGGAGGCTGCAACGAACTGTGAGTAGGCCTCAGCGTGCGTCGGCTCCACTGAACAACACTCCAGCAGCGGCACATTTTGCCGTGAATTATCTGCACGCCAATGTACACAAGTCGGGACACAACAGAATACAATGAGAGATGCACAAAAACCAAGAGTACATGCTCGTGCAAATGACTGAGTTGGCGGACATTGACGGCAGCAGGCGCTGAGCGATGAAGGGGACGTTACACCGTTTAGAGAGGCGTGGCTCCCATCTCCTTATGTGGAGTCTCCCACATGGTAGCGGTGCGCGCCCAGCTCCATCGACAACAATCGCTAGCGCTCATGCCACTGACAGTCATGAAATGGAAACTACACTAGAGCGTAGGTTGGGACAGTGGCGGTGTTGATGCAGCGTGCGGGTTTCCACGCAAGTTGCTTAGTCTGCTGCCCCCTCAGTCTACTGCTCTAGAGTCTAAGTCTGAGTGCTCTAGATTTGTTACTCAGAAACACGCGCGCCATTGCTTGCGTTAGAAAGCAGCTGAAAACTGGAAGTAACTGATTAGAAGTGAAGAATGAGCAACAATGGGAGACCCCTCCAAGTTGTAGCTCCCCCCACTAGTGTAGAACTTGTTACTCAGCTAACCAACCAGTTAGAAAATAGTCTTGGACCATTTTTCTGGCAGGCATGGTTTTCTCGGTGAGCCCTGCCAGACGCCGGACAGCCCAAAACCCGGGCGTCGTCCGTTTTGCCTGAAAACTGGACCATACCTTATCATCGGCGCTGCGAATGCAGTCGTGTGGTCAGAATAAGCTAGAAAAAAAGGAGCAAAGAGTTATGGCTACCCGAACCTAGGTAGTGCCTACAACGGTCCATGATGCCAAATAGTGCCACACAAGAGACATTGACCGTACGCGGAGCATGATGCTACAGACGCAATGGCACAGTCAGAATTAGCGCTGGGTTCATGCAGAAAGCATCTGCGGTGGGAGCGACCGCCAAGGAGGCCTGCTAATGGAGGTGAGCACGTCACCAGAGGGAGGAGATTGCAGCAAACTACGAGTAGGCCTCAGCATGCGTTGGCTCCACCGGACGACACTCCAACAGCGTCGAGTCTCGCCGTCAGTCATCTGCACGCGAATGTACACAAGCCGGGAGCACACAAGAGAGCACAATGAGAGATGCGTAAAAAAAACACTCCTCCTTGACTCTCAGGCGTAATGCACATGTGCGTACGGAGACACTGTCAACAACCAAACTCCCGCAGGGCACACAGAGACACAGGCAGGGGAAAAGACAGCCACTCACGGACGCACGCCAACTGGACTCATAGCCTTCTTGAACGAGTCGCTCTACAGTGCCTTGGTCAAGAAGTCCGCCAGCTGCTGTACTGTCTCAACCCACACAATGCTGATGCTACCGTCATGCAATAACGAACGCTCGTAGTGACACTCAACATTGATGTGCTTTGTACGTGTGTGATGCACGCCATCATTGTCAGCGATGGCCATGGCACTCTCATTGTCACAATGCAACGTGATGGATACGGCGAACTGATGCAACTCGGACAATAGACAACGCAACCACACACTCTCACACGCGCTTGAGCTAGGGACCGCGTACTTAGCCTCAACAATGCGGTGTGCAATGCTTTCCTGCTTGCCATTGCTCCAGGACGCAGCCGTGCCACCGATCAGAAAGATGCAGCCTGTGCAACTCTTACTGTCTGGACTGCCGGCCCAGTCACTGTCGGTGGAGTCCACCGCGATGACAGACGGCTGGCGGGGGAACATGAGACCTCGCTAAGGAGTCAAGACGACGTAGCGCAGTACTCGGATCATGGCCTCAAGGTAGAGGTACCGCGGCTCCTGAGAAAACTGAGCCACGAGGTTGACGGCGAACGCGATGTTTGGGCGCGTCGTTGTTACTAGGAACATCAATGACCCGATGACTCGCAAATATGTGGTCACATCAACTGGCTCCCTCACAACGGCTGGGTCAGGACTCTTCAGCTTCACCTGGCCATCAGGTGACATGGGTGAAGATGCACTGTGCACGAGGGGCAGGTCCTCGGTGAAGCAAGTGGACAGGGTCTGCACATAGGCAGCCCGGTGGACGTGTAGGATGCCCTGGGAGCGATCATGCTCGAGCTCCATGCCCAGGAAGACTCAGGCAGACCCGAGATGCATCATGTGGTAGGTGGTGTGCAGCAGGTCCTTGACACGTTGGATGGCAGCCATGTCAGGCGGCGCAATGAGGAGATTGTCGATGTAGACCAGGACAGCGGCGAGGGTCTGGCCTCGCGATGTGCCGAATAGTGCGGGTCAGCGGTACTGTGCTGAAGGCCGCCACGAAGGAGCATGCTGCTGATCTCCTGGTTCCAGTACCAAGCGACTGCTTCAGGCCGTAAGGGGGCCGCCGCAGCCGCCAGACTCTCCCTCTACCGTCGTCGAAGCCTGGAGGCTACACTATGTAGAGCTCCTCACCCTTCATTGAACCATGGAGGAAGGCGTTGCTCACGTCCATCTGATGCAGCTCCAACCCATGCTGGACAACCAGACTGAAGAGCGCTCGGCTTGTGGAGAATTGACCAACTGGGGCAAAGATCTGGTCTTAATCGACCCCAGAGACCTGAGCAAACCCCTTGGCTGTGAGACGGGCCTTGTACTTGTCCAAGGACCCGTTGGGCTTCCATTTGCGCCGAAAGACCCACTTGGCACAAATGGCCTTCCGACCTGGAGGGAGGTCGACGAGGTCATACACGTGGTACTGCCGCATAGCAGCAAGCTCGTCAGCCCAAGCAACATCCTAGTGTGTGGCCTCAGGAGAGGCTGGAGCCTCATGCAGGGTGGCTGGATCCTCAGGGCGTGCTATGGAGTGGACTGAGAGAGCGTGTGCGTCTCGAGGTCTAGGTGCGATGCGTGCGAGTGCAGCCATGACAGCATGCCGATGCTCGTGATGGAGCATGGTGTAGCCCTGTGCAGAGCCAAGGTGAAGGTCTGCGATGACAGTCGATGTGGTCAGGCCAAGGGCCTTGGTGCTAGGGTCCCCACTCACGACCGTAGGATTGGAAGAGACATGTGGAGCGACAGGGGGCTGAGACGCCACAGGGCGAGGTGCTACGGTCTGCACGCTAACCGACGGCCTCGGTCGGAGGCTGCCGCCTGGGCCACGCGTGTAGCACGGTAGGATAGGAGATGGCACCGAGTCTGACGGGCCAGCGGAGGTGGACGTGGCTGCTCAGCCGGAGGGACTAGTGGACGCGACTGGGGATGTTGCCCGGAGGGGCCAGCAGGCACGACTGGGACGGCTGGCCCGGAAGGACCAGTAGATGTGACTGGGGCTGCCAGCTCGGAGGAGCCAGCGGGCGTGACTGGGGCGGCTGGCCCGGAGGGGTCAGCGGACGCGACTGGGGCCGCTAGCTCGGAGGGGCAGGGGGGCACGACTGGGGCGGCTGGCTCGGCAGAATCAGTGGATGTGACTGGGGCAGCTGGCCCGGAGGGACCACTGGACACGACTGGGACCGCCGGCTTGGAGGGGCTAGCGGGCATGTCTAGGGCTGCCGGTCTGGAGGGGCCAGCAAGCGCATCTGGGACCGTCGGCCCGGAGGGGCCAGCGGGCGCATCTGGGACCATCGGCCCGGAGGGGCCAGCGGGCGTGACAAGGGCTGCTGGCTCGAAGGGACTAAGTGATGTGCCACCCGGAAGCGGCAAAACGGAGGATGGACTCACCACTTTCTGTCGCGACAGGACGGACACCGACAAGCTGGAGCGAACGAGATCGCACAAAAACAACTCCACAAAGAAGAGGGCATCGCGGGACTTGACAATGCAGTGTCGGGAGGGATTCCAGAACCGCAAAGCCTTGGACTGACAAGAGACACGGAGAAAGGTGCAAAGACGTCTGCGGGGGGCGAGCTTGCCACCCTGCTACGGGGCGGGCAGCCACACAATGACCTTGCAACCCCACACGCGAGCAGGGCGGTGGTCTGCTCGCTGACCCCACCAGTGCTGGTATAACGTGGATTGGTGGGGAAGGTGTCCATGAGGAATCCGGTTCCAGACCCATGTCATGTACTCCAAGGCTTCAAAGCAGAAGCCATCGGAGAGGCCAGACTCAACCTGCATGGTGCGGACGGCATCGACCATGGTACGGTTCCACCTCTCGGAGACGACGTTCTGAGCGGGCGTGTAGGGGGCGGACGTCTCGTGGTGGATACCGTAGGAGGCAAGAAATGTCGTGGTCTCACCCATGTACTGACCACCGCGATCAGAGCAAAAGCGGCGAAGAGGGCGACCACACTCGCGCTCCGCAAGGACAAGCCAGTCCTGAATGGCAAGGGTGACATCGCTCTTGTGCCGAAGGTAAAAGACCCAGTGGTAGCGAGAGTAGTCTTCAGTGAGGGTGAGGACATAACGGCCATGCTCTCCGACAGATTCGGTAGGGAGAGGACCCATGACGTCGGAATGGACTAGGTTGAGAGTGGCAGATGCACGAGAGGAGGACAAAGGGTATGTGGACCAGTGCATCTTACCCTTAGCGCAATCAACGTACTCCATGGGACACAGCAAAGGGAAGTCTTAGGGTCAAGGCCCTTGGCTGGCTGGGTGCGGAGCATGCTGTCGACGACAGCGGATTGGACGTGGCAAAGGCGGCGGTGCAAGAGACGGGTGTGCTGCGGAGAAAGCGTGCTGGTGACAAGCACATGGTTTGCGGTGGTAGACGAGGAGGCGACAGAGAGAGAGGAGGACAGACGAGGCACGTGCCACAGGTTACCAGTGGTGGTGGCGTGGAGAATGATAAGACTGGACAACGAGACAGTGCCAACACCACGCGAGTTCACAACGTCCATGCTCATGCGGTGAAGGGCACTAACAAACAGGAGGCTGAGCTGAAGACCAGGGAAGAAAAGGACATCGGTCAGGAAGACATCACCGACAGGACCACGGAAACGAACGACACCAACGCTGCAAACAGGTAATACCTGGCCGGAGCCCGTCCGGACACCGGAGAAATCGCCAACAGGACCAAGCATACTAAAGGCCTCCCGACAGGCCGTCATGTGATGCATGGCCTCGCAGTCAATGATCCAGGTCTGGGCCGGGTCCTGGACCGGAGTCGCCAGATTGCTAACAGTCACACTGCAGTAAGCAAGAGACGCGGACGTGGTGGGAGGTGGTGTGAACCGATACTGCCAATCATCAAGCCATGTGACGTCGTCACAAAGGGGAATAGGGGAGACCACTGGAGATGGTGAGACAGACAAGGAGGCAAAGTACGACCGCAACTCAGTCTTAGTCATGCAGGGCAAGGGGGTCAAGCAGGAGGTGACGCAACTCGTACTTCTTTGGAGGGGAGGGCGAGGCAGACCGAGTTGGAGCGCAATGAACTGCTCCAACTATTGCTCATGCGTGTATGCCGCAAGAGTGTAGACGGAGTGCAAAGTGATGGCGTCGGAGCCTGGATAGAAGGAAGACTGCCCTGGTGAAGTGAACGACGGCGTCGACGGCTGTGGATGATGCTGCTGAGGAGCTAGCATCTGCACGACCGGGGTCGCGGTCGGAGGAGTGGAGTTGCTGGACAGGGTCGAGGCGTCGGAGGTAGCAACAGTGGCGGGGGTGGAGGCGAGACGACGCTCCCGCTAGCGAGGCATGGTGGCGATGACGCGAGCCTCGTCCGTCGGTAGCGGGCACGTGTACCACCCATGCCCTGGTTGGCCACAGTTGTGGCAGATCAAGCCACTACCACTGGACCCAGTTGACTTATGCTGCTTTTGTTGCTGCTGACCCTTGCCCTTCTTTCCCTGACGCTTCTTATTTCCTGGCAATGAGGAGCTGGTGGAAGTCGCTGCTGGAGGGGGGGGCGACGGCCATGGAGGCGACGGCAGATAAGGCGAGGGCCTCTGTGCGCTGAACGCGGGAGTGTAGATGAGCTTCCTCAATCCTGAGGAAGAGGTCGTATGCCTAGGGGATGAGGGTGACCTGGGCTGCCATGGTGGAGAGGACCTCCTGAGAGTAGTGGACAAAGACGTCTGTGTACGCATTGGTGGCACCGCACTTGATGGTGAGGAGCACGGTGAGAGGGGGTGGAGCAGAGGTGCCGAGGCGACAAAGGATGTCCTCAGCCCGCTGCTAATAGGTAGTGACTGTATTGGTCTCCCCCATGTGTAGGGAGTTGAACTCTCGTAGCAGATGACTGGTCTCAGCCTCACTGGATAGACGATGGGGATAAGTGAGAACATGCCATGCGCCAGCAAGGTCTAGTGTCTCGCCTGAGGTGAAGTCGCCAAGGAAGGGCTCTAGGGCTAGGTGGGAAGCCGGAAGAGTGATGGGGACAAGAGCACGTGCGACGCGACCAGCGTCATACAGCTGTTCGGCCTGGGTGGAGTCATACGGAAGGGTGTAGTATGCCCACAAGCCCTCACCCTGCGCCCAGATGTAGAAGCTGAGCTCCCAGCTCCGGAACTGCTCGCCGGCCTGGAGCGGCGGCGGCGGCGTCTTTAAGTCCTTGGGCCTGCGGAAGGCGCCCAGAGTGGAGCCAAGGACTGAGGTCACAGTTTGTCGCTGGCGCTGAGTCTGCAGCTGTACAAAGCAATGCGTAGCAGCAGACACAGCAGGGCTTGCGTGCTCACGAGGGATGAAAGGCGTCAGACCACTGGTGTGAGTTTGAGAGGCCGACGACTGCAGTGTTGCAAGCTGTTGTGGCAGAGCGGCAAGCTGTTGTTGGATTGCAGCTAGTGGGTTGGAGGCGTCGGCAATGGAGCCTGTGGACTACTTCTGCTGCTACTGCTGCTGCTGTTGCTGCTGTTGCTGTTGTAGCTGTTGTAGCTGCTGCAAGAAAGAGGGGGGATACCCCCCTTGGGGGTTCCCCCAACGGAGGAGGACCCCTCCCTAGTGGGGCTGTTAGCCATGGTGTTGGTGCCCCTTTCTCTATTTTTTCCTTTTTTTGTTTGTGCTGCTGATGTCAGCAGTGACGTCAGCCTAGGACGGCTGACGTCAGTAGCTGCTGCTTGTGTTATCTACTATTGTTGCTACTATGGAGTTTCTTTCCCCCCTTCTCTTGTTTTTTTTTTGTGTTGATGAAGTCAGTAGTGACGTTAGTAGTGACGTCAGCAGAAGGCTCCTGATGTCAGCAGCGGTCGTTGCTGGAGTCGCTGCTTTGCGGCTATAATCACTGCTACTACTGTTGCTAGTGCTGTTGCTGCTACTGTTGCTGATCTGCTGGTATAGCAACTACTGCGGCTGCTACTACTGTTGCTGCTATGGTTGTTGGTGCAACTGTGGTGGCTGCAGCTGCTACTGATGCTGTTGCTGCTATTGCTGATGTTGCTGTTGTTGTTGCTACTGCTACTGGTGCCACTGCTGCATCTGCTGCTGCTGCTACTAAGCTGCTACGTGCTGTTGCGGCTGTTGTGGCTGTTGCAATGGCTGTGGCGGTGGTAGTAGCCACAGTAATGCTGTTGGCGGGGTGTGGGATTTTTTCCTCCTTTGTTTTTTTGGGCTTTTTTCCTTTTGCTCATCACTGCGAGCTCACTGCTCGCTGCGAGCAGTGAGCTTGCTGTCAGTAGCTTGCAAGTCGTTTTGAGCAACGGGTTGCAGGCAGCTGTAGCAGCAGCTGTTGCTATTGCTGTTGCTGATCACTGCTATTGCTGCTCGCTACTGTTGTTGCTACTGTTACGAGGTGCTGTTGCTGCTGGCTGCTGCCGTGTGCTGTTGCTGTTGCGAGCTGCTGCTGCTGCCGGCTGCTGCTGCGCACCGCTGCTGCTTGCTGCTGCTGCCACTGCTTGTTGCTTCTGCGGGCTGCTGTGGCCAGCCACTCTACCTGGAGGACGTCGCCACGTGCATCGTCGCCAGCAAGCCCCTGACGTGGCCTGCCCCTCACCTCCTCGCGTCCAGCGTGGGGATCAGTGTTGCCGCAAAAAATCCGGCAGCATTTCCCCTGGCCCAGTGGCCGTGGGAACATTTTGACGCTGCCACTAGGCAGGTCAATGCTGTCGGAAAAAATCTGGTAGCATTTCCCCTGCATTGGCACGTATGGGGGGTCCGCCGGCGTAGTCTGGCACCTGTACGCCAGTCGTCTGCTCCTATTGCTGCTACGCTTTGGCTCTGATACCAAAATGGAAACTACGCTAGAGCGCAGGTTGGGGCAGTGGCAGTGTTGATGCAGCGTGCGGGCTTCCACGCAAGTTGCTTAGTCTGCTGTCCACTCAGTCTGCTGCTCTAGAGTCTAAGTCTGAGTGCTTTGGATTTGTTACTCTGCAACGCGCGCGCTAGTGTTAGCGTCAGAAAGCAGCTGAAAGCTGGAAGTAACTGATTAGGAGTGAAGAATGAGCAATAATGGGAGACCCCTCCAAGTTCTAGCTCCCCCCCCCACTAGTGTAGAACTTGTTACTCAGCTAACCAGCCAATCAGAAAATAACCCTGGACCTATTTTATGGCAGGCAGGGTTTTCTCGGTGAGCCCTGCCAGACGCCCGACAGCCCAAAACCCGGGCGTCGTCCGTTTTGCCTGAAAACTGGACCATACCATAATTCCAACGTTGCGAACGCAGTCGTGCAGTCAGAATCAGGTAGAAAAACAACAGCAAAGAGTTATGGCTGCCTGAACCTAGGAAGTGCCTACGATGGTCCATGATGCCAAACAGTGCCACGCAGCAAGAGACATGGACCCTTCGCAGAGCATGATGCTATAGACGCAATGGCACAGCCAGAAATAGCGCTGGGTTCATGCAGACAGCATCTGTAGTGGCAGTGACCGCAGGCGGCACGACCGCCGAGGAGGCTTGCCGATGGAGCTGAGCACATCGCCGGGGGGAGGAGGCTCCAACAAATTGCGAGTAGGCCTCAGCGTGTGTTGGCCCCACCGGACGACACTCCAGTAGCGTCGAGTCTCACCGTCAGTCATCTGCACGCCGATGTACACAAGCCGGGAGGACACAACAGAGCAAAATGAGAGACGCGAAGAAACAGCATCATGGACGACTACTCCTAGTAGAATATTTTCTGCCTAAGCTTAGGCAGCCATAACTCTTGTGTGTGAATATTCTAGCTTATTCTGATTACACAACTGCGTTTGCAGTGTGCGTGTTTTGGTATGGTCCAGTTTCCAGGGAAAACGTACAACGCCTGGGTTTGGGGCTGTCGGTCCTTTGGCAGGGCTCACCGAGAAAACCCCACAAGCCAGAAAATAGTGCATTTTCCTGATTGGTCGGTAGACTGAGTAACAAGCCTCACAGAGGTGAGGGCCTAGGTTAGTGTGGGAGGCGTCTCTCACCAAATCTCATTCTTGCTGTCAACTCGGTCATTACTCATTGGGCAAGATTCCTTTTTACCCACCATTTGGGAACGTTCTGCGCAGGTTACCCACGGTTGAAAACTTTGTTTACGTATTAGCTAGTCATAGGAGAAGAAGACTAGTATGCCCACTTATCGGCAGGGGCCTTCCGTTCTGCCTACTGCTTTTAATCGGTGGGCACTATGTCCAAAGTTAAAAAAAGAAGCACCCTTTATCCACTTTTTACGAGCTGACTTCGATACCCACTTTGGACATCCACTCATCATTAAACGTGACGCAAGGCTCGTGCTCCTAGACATCGCAAATCCTGCAGAACGGGCCCAACATCATCACGGTTTCAAGTGACATTGGCTGTTGAGGACCTATAATCGTACTTTTTGAAAAGTTCTTTCATTCCTTCTTTCAGAAATCGTTCCACCATTCCGATAGAAAACCACCATCAGCTGTTCGATGACAATCGATCGGCTCATAATACTCATCAATGTTGATGGACTATTCTCTTGAAGAAAACATAGACGACATGATCCTGACCGGCCATATTGATCAAACGGTTTGAATTCGTCACATCCTACGATGAAAGCATTGGAGTTCTATATCCTAATCTTTGTAGAGGTCCCAAGAAAAAAAGATGGGTGCGAGCTCAGCGCCCTCGCTTCTTTTGTTCCATATCTCGTGCAATACAAGACATGGAAATGAGGAAAAACCTTGCATCGGGAGTCTCAAAAACAAAACCCTGCAAGCACTATAAGCTTCCATTTGACGAACGTGTATTGCACGATGCATCGCACGCCGGAAGAACGGAAGCAAGGTCGACGAGGTCGTCCCCGTAAAATTTTCAAATGCGGTCAATAAAAAAAAGCCAATTCGTGCCAATGAAGTCGATCAAACAAGCAAGAAAAACCTTGAGCTGTTAGATCCTACGATCCTACAAACCACGATTAACCGTGTTTTCAGATAGACGTATGTTTGTATAATTGATACGTGCAATACTCAGGTTATAATTGTACTCACGAATATTTCTATAGAGAAATACAACATTCTAGTATGTACGAAATGTTGAGTGATTAAATAGAGTATCTTACGGTTGTTGAACTGCCATCCAATAGGACAATGTAATAGCTCACGATGCGAGCTAAATCTTTACAATGATCAAAATACGACCTTGTTAAAAGCTAGCTGTCGACGCTTAAAAAAGAGGGGCCGACCATGTCGGCCCCTCTTTTTTAAGAGGGGCCGATGTGGTCCGACCCTCGCTTCCATCGTTCCGACGTGCGATGTCGCGTGAAATTTGCAACGTTCAGTATTTTGTTTTCCGCGTAGTGTGCAAAGTAGCGAGTGGACCACCACTTGACCATAGTCAAGCACGATTCACTAGCTACATGCAAGAATGGCCTCAACAAAGAAAAACTGGCACATTCTGGAGAAGACATCGAACAGAAACTTCCAAATAAGCACCTTAGCCAAAGCCAGCTGCAAAAGGCAACCATATGCTTCAATGTTTTATAAAAAAAATACCATTACACTTGTGCTGTTGCATTTGCCGTCACATCGCATTTAAATAATGAAAAAACAGAATCCGCGATGAATGCATGGAATCTTAAACACAATTACTGTAAGACCCACTGTTCTAAGGACATGCATAAAACACCGGAGTTTTAGTCATGATGTTTCAGAAGTGGGCAGTGGAGCCACGATTAGTCGGTATTCACGTTTTGTGGACAAGGTGGTCCGTTGGTAAAACCAGTGGGTAATCGGTGTATTTCACGAGGAAAGTGGATAATCGGGAAGGTCGACGCTCAAAACGTGGGTAGAAGGGAATTATTCCGGTACTCATTTCCAATTGCAGTTCTGGCGCGAACTTTTGAGTTTGGATGTTCTCTCCGACAGCTGAGCAGCCAGCGTTGCTTAGGCGCTAAGTCTGGACGGAGCAGGCTACACACTTCAGTCGAAGTGTGTGAGGCGGCATAAAATAGTCTTGTCCAGACTAGCGTAGCATCATTTCAAGCTCACTATCAGAGCCATACGGCAGCGGATGCAGCAGACTGAGCAGCAGTAGCAGTATACAAATACCAGCCAAAGTTGGAAGACCTCCATACCTGGCTGATCTCTAGTTTCTGAATCTAACGGGGTGAATTCCACAGTTGCTGATGTGGTTGCACCTGGCAGGAGATGTACACAGGAAAAACTCTGCCGGATTTTTCCCGGTAGAGTTAGCCTCACCCTGTGGCGGCATCAAAACGCTCCCAAAACAGGGGAAATGCTACCAATTGTTTTTTGCGGCATTAATCCCATGGCGGTGGTAGCCTAGGCGTGACCTAGGCAGCCGTGGTCCACCCGCCTCTTCATGGCAAATAGATTTTGAGATGCCACCGTCCCACCTTGAGGTTGGAGAGTTTGTGTCTTGGGAGCTACTGATTTGCCTGTGGGCTCAAGGTGAGGGTCACTGGCCCTACGACACCCTGAAGTACGACTCGTCCATCCCTGAGCAGTTGTTTGACGTAGGCCGTGCAGCTAGGGTCCTTGTCTTCGCTGCACCAGAGAGTCATTGCATTGACCTCGAGCCCTTGATTATTGATCTTATTGTCGGCACAGACCCAGACCCCAATGAGGCCTAAAGTACCCTCATACGTCCCTACCATCTTTTTGGCCAGGCCGCTGTCAGTCTCCTTCTAAGGAGTTTCAGCGACCTCAAGATGGGTGACTCATAGTTTGTCACTGCCTATTGGCGCCACGCACAGAATCTTCTCCGTCGGTTTGGCAAGGCAGGCCCGCCTCCACTAGCCGCTTTTCTCACTATCAAGAATGGTGCAACTGTTGGCCTAAGGGTGAGTGTGCACCCTGGAGGGTCCCTAGCAGTGGCTGGTTCACACCACCAACTGTTTTTGGAGAGACTGAAACGGTGGAGGCAACTGGTTCCAAGGATGGCAGAAAACTGGTCAGAGAGTGAGGCAATAGTTTTGGCCTCAATTGGATGGGAATTAACACATTTTCAAGGATCACAAGCAGTGGCATTTTATAGCCACTGATATAAGATTTCTAGAACACCAAAGCATGCCAGATTTGGAGCTTCCTAGCAGATTCTATGGCTTCTAGAGTGCTCCTTGGTAGGCTGTCCTTTTCCACCTAGGAAGGCATCCCTTCCCTCCTCTAGAAGCTTCTGCCCCTTCCTAGATTCCTCAGCTTGCTTCTAGTAGGAGGGAAGGTGTCCACAAGACCAAGACACCTCTAGATGCCTTGTAGGACAAGTCACCCCTTCTAGAAGGTGTGCCACCTTCCTGGACCCTCACCTGGCCTTCTAGAAACTTAAAGAGGAACTCTAGAGGTTGAGCTAGCTTCCT
>SZWC01001967.1:59690-72558 GCA_023375785.1 Penium margaritaceum | reverse complement strand
GGCTTGTCTTTTTGGTGTTCCTTTTTGGAGTCACTCCTGCCATGGTGAGGAGCATTACTCCAACAATCTCCCCCTTGCGCATCACCCATGGCAGTTGTCCATGCTTAATCTGCAACTCAGGAGCCTTTCTCCTCATGCGAGGCGAGCTTACATTTTATTGCTCCCTCTCACTCAGCCCCATCCTTCTTGTGCAGTGCCACCTTCACGCTCCTCTTGCGTGAAGAAGACTTGTGCAAACCCTGTCCAGATGCCCTTGTGAGCATCGGACCATTTTGTCCTTCTTCGCACACGGTTGCTCGTGCGAGGCTCTTGAGGCGGTTGTTGTTGTTGCTGTCCCCTTTCGGCGCCATCCTCTCCAAGCACCTGCTCCCCCTCTCTTGGGGACCTTGGAGACATTTGTTTACTCCCCACCTCCACGTCCATCTCGGGTGCTTTGGATTCCTCATCCGAACTGGTCGGAATAAAGTCTGCCGCTCGCCCATCCCTCAGGCGATGCTCTCCGGTTGGTGGTGATGCAAGGATGTCACCCTCATTCACTTCCTCTGGCGTCTCCCCCTCAAGGAGTGGCATCCACTTCCCCCTCTTGGAGAGACCTGCCTCTTTGTCTGTCCAACGGCTTTTCTTGTCGAACGTCACGTCGCGACTCCGCACAATCTGCTGCCTCCTTGGGTCAAAGAGCCGGTACACCTTGCTTCCGCTCTCATATCCAAGGAATATACACCGGCGGGTACGCGGGTCCAGCTTGCTCCGTCCCTCACATGCCTGCACCATTACATGTGCAACACAACCGAACATGCGGAGGTGACCCACCGCCGGCTTCCTCCCGCTCCACACCTCTTGTGGCGTCTTCCACACCTTGCTCTCCTTGTCCTTCAGCGGCTTGGTCGGCATGAGATTCATGATGTACGCTGCTGTCCTTGCCGCCTCCACCCAATACCGTTGTGTAAGGCCGGCGTTGCTCAACATGGATCGCACCATGTTAAGGATTGTGCGATTCACTCTCTCTGCGACGCCATTCTGTTGTGGGGAGTGTGGAGTTGTTTTTTGCCACTCAATCCCCTTGCTCTTGATCCACCCAAGGCACCCCGCATATTCACCGCCGTTGTCACTCCGGAACGCCTTCACCTTCAACTCTGTTTGCCGCTCCACATCAGCCACAAACTCTTGCATGCACGCAAGGACCTCACTCTTCCGCTTCATTGGGTAGAGGTAGAGTTTCCGGTTGTGGTCATCGATGAAGGTGAGGAAGTAGCGAGCTCCGCCGATGGAGCTCTCAAGCGGTCCTAACACATCTGTGTGTACCACGGCCAGTTTTGCCGATGCACGCGTCCCCTTGGCGACAAACGGGTGCAGAGTTGATTTACCAATGATGCATGGCTCACACACGGTCTCCTTGGTTCCATCAAGGCCGCTGATTTGGAGACCCCGCACCACTTCCCTCTTAGCCATCTCCTTCACTGTTGATGGAGAAATGTGGCAGAGTCGGCGGTGCCATAGGTCCAGGTCTCCTCCATCCTTTGTTGGAAGATTGGCGGCGTTGGACCCCACCCGGCTGCTGAGGATCTTTGCGCGTAGCAAGTACAAGTCGTCCTCCCTCTTAGCACGTGCAATCATGTCACCTTTGCCCTCTTTGCGGATGACGGCCTCCTTCCTTGTGAAGAGCACGTCAAGTCCCTTGTCGGTAAGGCGGCTGACGGAGAGCAGGTTTGCCCCAAAGTTAGGCATATGCAGCACATCGTAGATTGTGCTCGTGACAGGTTTGCCATCCACAATTGACTCAATGCGGACGTTACCCTCATCAGCGGCCACCTCTGTTTTTCCATTGGCCACCGTCATGCGTCTCTCCGAGGCGCCGTAGGTGACAAATGCCGCCCTGTTGCATTGCGTGTGGCGGCCTGATCCGGAGTCCATGATGACAACTCCCAGATCCTTCAAGTTGGTGGAGTTGTACACCATAAGGACGTGCTCATCTTTCTTCCCGCCCCGCTACGACCGATCTGTTTTCTTCTTGGGACAGTTGCGAGTGTAGTGGCCCTCCTTGCCACAGTTGAAGCACTCCCCCTTCTTGTCACCCTTCTTGGTGCCCTGTTTGGCACCCTTCCACTTGTTGCCTCGGCCTCCACTTTGAGAATGAACCGTGTAAGTTGAACTTGATGCCGTTGCACTCTCTCGACCGCCACATCGCATCCAGTCATTGCGCACGTACTCAGCAACCTTCGGGTACTTCATCTCGTCGGAAGGCCAGCCACCAAGGACTGTGATCATGGGACTCCAACTGTCTGGCAAGGCTAGAAGGAGGATCATAGCTTGCAACTGAGAGTCGACCTCCCAGCCCGTGGCCACGCACTCCGCTGCGAGCGACTCAATCTGCTGCATGATCTCCATGATGTTGTCGCCTTCGTTGGCTCGGAGGGTGACAAGCCGTTTGAAGATGAAAAGCTGATTGGCAAGGTTGCTTGACTGGTAGATGGAGCAGAGTTTTGACCATGCGTCTGCGGCCATGGTGCATCCTTGGATGTGCCCAAGTTGTGGTGGGCATAACGCGGACACAAGGAGCGCCAACGCCTTTTTGTTGCGCTTCTTATTTGCCTCCTTCACCTCAGCGGTTACAGTCTCCGGCGGAGTTGTCTCATCACCCTTCACAAGCTCAAGCAATCCTTTGTCGTCGAGGAAGACCTCAAACTGCCACCTCCACAAGGCAAAGCCTGTCCCATCAAACTTAAGGAGAGCGCAGCTGCTCTCTTGCTCGCTAGTTGCCATGTCTTGCTGTTGGAAGCCTGAAATCAAGCTGGATTTGAACCCCTTAGAGGCGTGCGCCCATAACCCTTTGTTGGCCTAAGGGTGAGTGTGCACCCTGGAGGGTCCCTCGCAGTGGCTGGTTCACACCACCAACTGTTTTTGGAGAGACTGAAACTGTGGAGGCAACTGGTTCCAAGGATGGCAGAAAACTGGTCAGAGAGTGAGGCAATAGTTTTGGCCTCAATTGGATGGGAATTAACACTTTTGCAAGGCTCACAAGCAGTGGCATTTTATAGCCGATGATCTAAGCTTTCCAGAACACCAAAGCATGTCAGATTTGGAGCTTCCTAGCAGATTCTATGGCTTCTAGAGTGCTCCTTGGTAGGCTGTCCTTTTCCACCTAGGAAGGCATCCCTTCCCTCCTCTAGAAGCTTCTGCCCCTTCCTAGATTCCTCAGCTTGCTTCTAGTAGGAGGGAAGGTGTCCAGAAGACCAAGACACCTCTAGATGCCTTGTAGGACAAGTCACCCCTTCTAGAAGGTGTGCCACCTTCCTGGACCCTCACCTGGCCTTCTGGAAACTTAAAGAGGAACTCTAGAGGTTGAGCTAGCTTCCTGGCATTTATTTTCCACCTCCCTTGAGGCACGGCATAATTTCATCTTGTGGGACTTGAACCCGGGCCCCTGCCTCTAGAGGTGGAAACCATTAACCACTAAGCCACTAAGGCTTGTCTTTTTGGTGTTCCTTTTTGGAGTCACTCCTGCCATGGTGGGGAGCATCATTCCAACAACAACCCCCGACTACGCAAAGATCCTTTTCGACTTTGACCTTGAGATCTTGGAGGCCATGGAATTCGAGGACACTCTGATGTCCTGGTTTTATTCCCGGTTCTTGGACCGGGAGGAGGCGATTCAGGACACTCGCCTCTAGCGTGGAGACACAAAGGCACTAGCAGGAGTCAGCTTTGCCTCTCCTACGCCTTTGTCAACTGGGACCCCTTGTGCCATTGGAGCCACACGTGGCGTTGATCGCAGCAAGGGGGGACGAGGGAAGAAGGGGAAGGGCAAGATGCAGCAGCCGTCCAAAAACAGCTCCTCCCATAGAAGCTCTCTAGTCTGCCACAACTGCGGCCAGCCGGGTCATGGCTGGTACACTTGCTCACTATCCACTGACGAGTCTCGTGTCTTCAGTACCATTCGTCGCAAGCGTGAGCGGTGCCTTGGTGTCGTTTTAGCTACTATCGCTTCTCTTGTTGGTTCTTCCTCTTAATCAGCAGCGGTCTCCTCCACTGGCACTACATCAGTCATGAGTAGATCCCTGACTCCTTTCATGCCTTCTGTCGGACTTGATGTTGCATAGACTACATTTCCAGCGTGGTCACATCCACCGTTGCGGCTCAACTACACCTCAGCTCCTCCCTTTGGCATGGTCACGCCACACTACATCCAGACTCCCAGGCCCTCTGCTCGTGAGTGCCTGCTGGAGGAATTCATTACGCACTGCCTCGGTATCCCTCCTCATCAGCCCCAGGGAAGTACAAGTTGCATGTCTGCTAGTCAGATTGTCACAGACAGGTGTCAGACTGAGACTGCTCTCTGCGGCAATCCCCTTGTGGATGAATCCTATGTTCCTGCTCCCCTCTTGGATGGTGTTTCTTGGCTTGATGATTGGCAGATAAGCTTTGCGTCTCAGTCTCATGCACACCGCCCGTTGTCAGCATCATGTCAGGTTGCTCGGTAGAACGTTACCGTATTTGTTCGTGACCTTGATGGCACCTAGATCATTGCTTCTGGTGATATGCATCACATGACTTCTTGTCATCAGGCGCTCAGTATGCTTGGCTCGGCTGGCAATGTTCAGAGTATTCGGACTGGGTCTGGTCAGGTACTTCCTGTTCGTGGTGTTGGTTTAATCCATTTTTTGGGTCCGCCTAGTGATGTCCACGTCATTGATGTGTTGTATGTGCCTGGCCTTGATCTCAGCCTTCTTTCCGTCACTGCTCTTGACCACATGAGAATGGATGTTCTACACTCTCGTGGCATTGGCACAGTCACTCTTCGTCCGTTTGGTTGTGTGATGTTGTGTGGAGGGTCTCGTGATGACTTGTGGTATGTCAATCGTTTATCTTCTGTGTCCTCACCCTTCTCTTTGGACGGGACGCATGTGTCTGTCACTAGCACTTTGTCCCCGTAGCATACTCACCTTTGTCCCCTGTGCCACGTACACAGCTCTGCCATTCAGAGGATTTTTCATAGGCAGCCTGCTCTTGGCCTTCATCTAGCTACCTTTCACTTGCCTTGCAAAACTGAATGCATCTACTACGCTTAGAGCAGGATGCACAGATCATGCCTCTTCCCTCGCCTCCCATCCTCTTGAGCTGGTCCATTCTGACCTCATGGGTCCCTTACCTGTCAAGTCTGTTGTGGAGCATGGTCATTATGTTCTTACCCTCAGTGACGACTACTCGCGCTTTCGATGGATGTTCTGCCTCTGGCAGAAGAGCGATGCAGTGGCTATAATTTTTGATTGGCTCCTCGCCGGAGAGCGCGTGTGGTCATCCCCTTCGTCGCTTCCATTCTAACCAAGGTAGTGGATTCATGGGGGAGGAAGATGCTTTCCTCAGGAGTTGTGACGTCAAACACGAGACATGTGCTCCCTATAACTCAGAGCAAAACAGTGTCTCTGAGCACTAGAACTGCACCATGGCTGATGCGGTCTGCACTATGCACATTGAGTCCGGCCTATCCAAGGGCTTCTTCTTCAAGGCCATGTCATACATGACCTGGGTTTGGAACACAGTTCCTCACGGTCTCTTTGTTGTGATTTGTGACGTTCCTGCCAACCTCTACAGTTAACTGTGACCACTCGGTCGTGTCCATGCTCGTGCAGATCCCTGATGCGGACCCAAGTGGCACCGGGGCGTCATCTGGTGGTGGACTACCTGCTTGGAGCTGATCGACGGTCGCCCCAGAGTCCTGGATGCTGACTGGGACCTTTCGTAGTTTCTCTGCAGCTTGTAGGATTTCATCGGTGGACTGGCCATGGGCCCGATTTGCATGTTTTGCATTGTGTGTCCACCGTTTGTTGCCAAATGCATGCATGTGACCAGTTGTAGCGTCTGGCTTGTAATTTTGCACGTGTAGGTTCAGACGACATAGCGTTCTGACTTGTCTATGCTGAGTTACGGCCAAAACAGTGGTTTTGGGCCGGTTTTAGGACAGATCTTGCACTGCCGCGTGCAACACCCGCCGTGAGCCGCGGCAGGTACTTATGCCATGGACCTGTCATTTGTCATTTCTCTCTACAAATTCTATTGAAGAATTCTGACACTTTGCCTTGTGTCGCCTAGCCACACCCTTGCTGTTGTGTGCACGACTTGTGACTTTCGTCACCGTCTGACCAGGAACTGATGCCTAGTCAGCAGCAATATCTCTAGGAAGCTTCCATGCATTTTCTCACCCTTGTCCCGTTCTATCACTCCCTATCAGTGTTGGTGTGGGTAGCACGCAGATCGTTGTCCTGCACGCGACTGGGGTTGCGTTGCCAGCTTCTAACTCCGAGAAGACCTGCGGGACGACAAGCTAGCTGTGTGTGGTCAACCCTGTACCTATCCTGAGGTGTCTTCGTCAGTTGAAGGCTTGGAGGTTCTGGGATCCTATTTGGCATTGCATCATCGAGTCACGTGACACTATGTTCTTGGAGGAGCCATTTGCACGCGATCTCCCATTTTTCCGTGCCGGGACGCGTGTCGCTGCCATTGTGTGGGGGACATTCTACACCGTTGTACGATGTTGCTCCTTGTCAGTCAGTTTGTACACCATCGTTTAGCCACCTCCGGCCGCTACCCTCTGTCACATGCCCCCTACTCACACTGTTGTTAGTGGGGATCCAGAGACAAAGGCCTTGGTTCCATCTGCCCTTGCCATCATCACAGGGGACCTTCATCATGGATCCACACTAGGTTACACCCTGATTTCTGAGGAGCATTGACGTGTTGTCTCTTTCTCGTTGTTGCGTGCTCGAGCAGGTCTTGGCACTACTTGAATGTCGACGGCCAGGCTGCCTCTGCTGATAGCCGATCCAGAGAGCCTCTGCCAGGCTAGGGCCACAGCTGATGTTGCCCAATAGGACGCTGCTTGCAAGGAGGAACTGGCTACTATCGATGAGCATGCTGTCTACGAGCTGGTCCACTTGCCCTCAGGACGTAAAGCCATTAGGGCCAAGTGGGTTTTCCATCACAAGTGGAAGCCAGACGGCACGCTGGACGAGTTAAAGCCTGGCTAGCCACCAAAGGCTTTGCACAGGTACCAGGAGTGGACTTCGACCATGTTTTTGCGCCAGTTGGTCGTTTCACCACTAGTCGAGTGCTCTTCAGCATGGTCGCACATCATGGCTAGGAGCTCCACCAGATGGACGTGAGCAATGCCTGCTTGCATGGCGCTTTTGACGGTGAGGAGCTATACATGGTCCAACCCGTAGGTTTTGAAGATGGCACATGTCATGTTTGGTGACTACGGAAGGCCCTCTATGGCCTCAAAAAGTCGTCCAGGTGTTGGAACATCGAGATCAGCCACACCCTCTCAAAGGGTGGCTTGATGCATCATGAGAAGAGCACCGCCGATTTGGCTCTCTTCTTCACCCCGGTGGACACCACCCTTGTCATTGTGCTCGTCTATGTGGATGATGTACTCCTCGCATGGAGATCGATTGTGACCTTGCCCACGATGTTGTCCATGTGCATCAGGCAACCTACGTGCAGACGTTGACTGAGCACTTTGCGGACCTCATGCCCATCGTACCCAGAGAATCCACTCCCATAACCCAAGATGACCAGGTCAAGCTAAAAGCTTCTGATGCTGACACACTGGGTGCGAGTGTGGACGTGACTACCTTTCTTCTTGTCGTTGGGCCACTCATGTTCCTCGCAACCAACACATAGCCATACATTGCCTTTGCCGTAAACCTACCGCCTCAGTTCTCTCAGTCTTCACATCAGTTCAACCTAGACATGTTAACTTCTGTAGTGCAATGTGTTGTCTCCATCCCACTTCATGAATTGACATTCCGCCACTAGCCGTCTGTAGTCGCTGAGGGCTACACGGATAGTGACTGGGCTAGAAGTTCAAATGATAAGAGCCTCACTGGATGGATCTTCCTCGTTGGCGGCATAACTGTTCTGTGGCATAGTGGCAAGTAGGGGTGCATTGCAAGCAGTGGTGTAGAGGCAGAGTACGTGGCATTGGGTGTTGGTGCATACGAGGGTGTGTGGCTCTGTTGTTTGTTGTGTGAGTTTTATCAACCTACATCACCCATCATACTACATTATGAAAATGAGAGCGCCATCTCCATTGCAGACAATAATGGCATTCATCACACGTGTAAAAAGTACATCAATGTGGAGTATCATTATGTGCATTCTTTGTTGCGTAAGGGCAGCATCCACATTGTCTGGGTCGGGACTGTATGATAGCTGGCTGAATTCTTGACCAAGGCCATCAATTGTGCATCATTCAAAAGGGCGGTTAGCTTGGTTGGTCTAGATCAGTGAGTGTATTGTCTTGCATACATGAGCTCCCTTTCCCTGTTCTGCCTCATGTATGTCCTCACTCTTCGTGTGGCTTGTTGGACTATGGGCGAATACAACCATGGGGGAACGTGGATTGTGTTGTGCACTATCGATGTATAACCTCTATACGTGTTTGTACACTGTTGCCAACAGGCCATGGGGGAGTGTTGTGATTTGAGTTATGGTTAATCGTCCCACTTTTTTACACTACATAACCTATGTATACTACTCCTCTAATATCTTCATTTCCTGGATGTTTATCTACATGTATACACTTGTTACACCACCAATGTCTTTGTGAAGAAATTCAGTTTAATTTTTAGAGGGAGTTAAAAATCCCTTACCTTGATTCCTAAACATGAGTATTACAAAAAGTTCAAAATGTAATCTGTTTTTTTTTACTGGCCTAGTTCTGTCCTCCACATTTCTGAAGGACATTTCGACATAGCATTGTAAAAAAAGAATATGGAGCAGAATGACTGTTCTTACAAACACATATTGATGTACGGTGACTTTCCACATTGTTTACTAGTCCCGCTTTTGAGATTCGCTCGAAGTCGACTCCCCCCCTCCCCCCTGAGTGTATTTGGTGAATTTATTGGGCAGCGTACCGTGGAGATCCAGAGAAATGTACACTAATGTATTTTTTGATCTCGCCAGACCCTCCCCCCTCATTCACCGTGAGTGGGTTTGTACATCGGGGAGTGTATCGTGAACCAGCACAAATATGTACACTAGTGTATTTATACACTTGTGTATTAGGTACACCCCCCTCAAGATATACTGCCCAATACACCACTGTAATACATCTTTTACTTGGGGGGGAGGGGGAGGGAGGCCCCACCCCCCCGTCCAAACTGAAAAGAATATGTATATAGTGTATCGGTAAGTGTATCTGCAGGACGTTGCCACAAATACACTTGTGTATCTCTTTAATGTGTACTATTCTCAATCAAGGACGTTGATCTGCGTAAAACGATGACACCCGGACAAGGGAGAAAAGACAAACTCCACTAATGCCTTGTGCACCATGGGTACTATGCAAATGGAAAAAGAGAACCCAGATCCACCCCCTCCCAAAAAAAAACACCCCGAGTGTATTAATACACTTGTGTATTCATTTGGTGTCCCTCCAGATACACTACCCAATACACACCCCCAATACACTTTGAGTAGAAATAGTGAAAAGTGTATCTGGAGAGTGTATCGGAAGGTGTATCTGGTAGACAGCCGCATAAAGACACATGTGTAAATAATGTGCAGTACACGAAACCCAATCTAAGCCGTCGATCGGAGTCAGGCGATGGGTTACCATAACTTGATCTTGCAAGGGCTGGAGCATAACCATTAAATGCTATTTGCACCTCGCGAACTAACCATGCTCTGTCTAGAGGTCCCCCCCCCCCCCCCCCCCCCCAGTGTATTGGGGGTGTGCATCAGGATGTGTATGGGGAATTCGCTAAGAAATATACACAAGTGAATTTGTACACTTGTGTATTGTTACGAACCTTCTCCCGATACACAGCCCAATACACTATACATACATACATACATACATTTTGACAGTGGGGGCAGGGGGGGGGGGGTGGGGGAGGATATCGATGATCCCCCCTCTCCAAAGTTAAGAATTTTCCCTGCATAGATTCTCGCTGATTACAGCCGGTAGATATCAAATAGACGAACATTTATTCATTTCTGGAATTGTTCAGAGTTTACAAAGTTTGCTGATCTTTCAAATCAGACGGTGCTCAGGGTGCAAACTAAGAACAAAAGCGCAATCGAAATGTCCTAGTCGCACAGTTATAACGAAATTACTGCATCCCAATGAGACCCCCCCTCCCCAAACACTATGAGTGTATTGGGGGAGTGTATCGGGGAGTGTATCATGTGAACTCACCAATATGTACATAAGTGAATTGATTCACATGTGTGTTTAACCGCCCCCCCTCCTGATACACTTCCCTATACACCCTCGCTACATACCGTAGTGCCAAGATAACTTGGAAGTAAAATAATAATCTTTTTTCGGGACTGCCCCATTAATCTGTTCTGGAGCCCTAGCTAATGTCCAGAAATTATTTCTATTTGCTGTTCGGAAAAGAGTGTCCGGGAAATTGGTTCGGCTCTTGGTTTTCTGGGCGACGGCGTGACGGCGACCTTGCGTTCGGTGTTCGCACAGGGATTCCGCCGAAGGCCGAAGTCCGACACCCGGGGAGGGGGGGGGGGGGGGGGGGGGAGGGGGGTCGCACTTGTGAAGCGGGGTTCTCACTTGTGAAGCAATGGCATTTTGCGACAGAGAACATGGTTGCACTCAAAGGTGGACAAACACTACATGGAAAAGAGAGGGAACACACCCACATGCAAGTCTAAAGCTCTACATGGATGTCTAAACACCCAAATGCTCTTCATCTTCTGGGAGGGTCATGTCACAAAGGAATTGTCCACGACCCAAGTATCGCCGCAATGCCAACACTTGGAGCTCTTGCGTGAAGATGTCGTCGTAGCCGCATTTGGACCACGTTGCCGTGATCGTGTCCTTCACGTCTCTCAACCACATCCAAGATTCAATCATCCACTCAAGCATGTTTGCTTTCATTTGCTTCAGAGGGAAACACATCCTCGGGTTGGCCTTCGACTTGGATGTCATCCATTGGGAAAATCTCTCCGTGATGTATGCCTTGAAGGGATGTTGGAGGCCTACATCGGTGGGCTGCACCTTAGAGGTGCAACCAGCCGGAATGTAGACCAGCACAATGTAGGAAAAATGTTCCTTGAGCCTTGGCGCCCGCAATGCGTCGGTGCATTGCGGGCGCCATGAGTCCAAGAGGACAATGCATGGCTTGGCTCCCGGCTCCTTGCACATGGCGGTGCACTTCTTGCGGTACCACGGGTTGAGGACGTGGCGGAACCACACGCGGGTGGTGTTCTCATTCGTCCAATGATTTTGAGTTTGAGTCAAGTGCCACCCGAGCAATGGAGTAGCAAAAAAAAATCAAGGAGCACAGGACAATGCGGACAATGGGAGGGTTTCACCTGCATTGGGAGCATGTTGCCATCCATGGAGGAGGTGACCACGGCCATAAACTGACGCTTGTCATTGGCGGCAACGATGGCCACTTCTTTGCTCCCCGTGGGAGCCCATGTCTTGTTCCGCGAGGGCACGACCATGACTCCAGTATGGTCGGCGTTGACCACAAAGGCGGACGTCATGTTGTAGCCCGCCAAGACGCCCGCAAGGCAGATCATGAGCTCGCGTACACGGGTGTCGAAGTCAACGGGCAACTTTTGCATGGTGGTGGTGCGGGCACGCCATGACCATCTCAAGTCCCTCTCCATGAACGAATGCACCCATGCCTTGCTGAAAGAAATCACCCCCCATTCTCCCTCAATTCCTCCGGACAGTGGTCCTCCACGATGCCGCGGAGGACGGATTGCACAGTTAAGGAGCAGATGGGCACGCCAATCCTGCGCAAATGTTCAAGCTCCGTCTTCGCCTCCTCCACAAGCTCCGGGTGGCAGTCACGGAAGCCGTGTCTTCCACGCTTGCCGGGAGGTAGCGCCACGTCAGGGGCACCATCCGGGATGGGCTCATGAGGAGCCTTGCGCGCCGCCTCCAAGATGTGCTCGCGCGGCGTCTTGGAGCCACGCTTGTACCATCCATAGACCGTGGACGCGGCAAGCTTTTCATACGGACAACCACCGCCCGGTCCATGCCACACGCGCTGGAGATGTCGTATAGCCGCATTGATGTTGCCCGACTTCTGCACCGTCTTGTCAATCCGGTGGAAATGGCCGCGGCCAATCCAGTTGTAGTAGCCACACCGCGGCGCCGCGCATGGCCGTGCGGATGACGTGGCGGTATACGTGCTTGAGGCCTTGGTGGAGGAGCCAGACTTGGGGGTGTTGGCCTGTCCGGCCTGACCAAGCATCTCTTGGTGTTGTGGGGTCTTGCGGGGGCGCCCGACAGCGCGCTTGAGGGGTGGCTGGCAAGGTGGGAGGAGCTCGACCTCTCGCTGGACGGCCGCAAACCTCTCTTCGTGTGTGCACTTGGCAAAGCAACAAGTGATGGTTTTTGGGGACTCCATGGTTACTAGTGCCGAAGTGGCTGCGCGATGGAGCTTTTGGAGTGAGAGCGTGAAAGCTTGCGTGCATGGCGGTGCGGGGGAGGACTGGAGGCTACGGGGAGTTGATGCGTAGTGCGACTACGCACGGTGCACGGTGCAGCAAAAGCAACTCAGAGTGCAAAGCGGGCACTTGGAGGCCGAGAGCGGCGCTCACCCGTCGATAAGGCCCCACCTGCGGCAGCCGCCGATCTGACCAAGGGCATTCAAAGTTCCAAACTCTCCGACCGAACCGAAGCCCCTACAATTGTGTGCACGACGGGACCAGAACGTTACGTTTCGAATTTACCCAGGCATTCATTGAAATACCCCCACTAGCCAGTAGCCCAAAAAATTCAAAGTTGCTCAAAATAACCACCTGGAAAAATACTTTGTAAATGACCTTCTGAATTATCCTGGCACTACGGTATTTGGCTACCAAATGGGGGGGGGGGGGGGGGGGG
>SZWC01001966.1:186792-209656 GCA_023375785.1 Penium margaritaceum | reverse complement strand
GCACACACACACACACACACACACACACACACATGCATACACGCACGCACGCTCACACGGATGCACGCAGGGCATGCACACACACACACACATGCCAAATACGGCGATTGCTCGCCGATAATCTTGCTTGAGGTCACTGTTGTACTAGAAAAAGAGCTTGGTGGGGGCCAGGTTGCTGCCTGTGATGATTTTACGAAAATATCACGTGTACATTGCTACGTTGGACTACTGATGCAGGCGTTGAAGCCTATACCACGCGTCAACCTTCTTGTTCATTTTTTCAAAGCGGACAAGTGTGGCACATGTGAAGTCATTCCAGTTCTCCGGTGGCATTAGGGAGTCATGCCACGTTGGATGGATCTGCTCGAGAGGTAGAACGCCTGCGGTTGATGATATGAGAGCGGTCGCGTGAGCCGTTGATTAGGCTCCACCAGTGTCCTGCTGATGTTGGATGGTCTATAGATCCAACCACCAACTCAAAGTCGTTCCACGCAAAAGCAAGGCCGCGAGGTCAATTTTTTTATCGTTGTTGACCCCAGTAGTGGTGAAGTACACCTCCACATTCGTCAGCCACATCCTGACCGTTGGTCTTTTTAATTTGGCAGGATGGAATGGTTCAGGGAGTATCAGCCGCATTTGGGATTCACGGAAGAGTTGAAGATTACTCCTGGTGAGTATTGCTTCTCGCACGCACAAATTCCATAGCTCCATCGGCGCGTTGAGCTGCTAGAGCACAGGGGTGTTGAGGCTCTCGAGTCACGTCAACTTCTGGTTGAGGTCTTTGTTGATGCAAGCTTGTTGGCCGGTGCCTCTCATCGCGCCAGGTGTCATCTCGGTGCTCGACGACGGGGGCAGATGGTTCACCGATCCCGAGGGGTCTGTAACTGGGATGGGCGTCGGGTCGCCGGTGGGCACCGCTACCGGTGGGCACCGCCACCGGGTGGGCCCTGCCATTTGCGGCAAAAGTCGATGCTATTGTCTGGTTTGCCTGAAGAGGATCATTCGCTTCCTACTAATCCTCAATCGTCGGAGTCTATGTTGATTACTGCTGCTCGTCACCGGATACGCTCGCTCCATTCACCGTTGTCATTGAGAGGTCTGTAAAGTGGTAGAGGAACGTTGAAGACTCTTGCAAGGTTTTTGCCTTATATTTAATGCGTCCACCACTCCTCTAGTGTCACTGCGCTCCGATACCAAGTGTTACGCCGAGCGGAACGCGGTGGTTCAAACGGATGAGGTGCGGAACAGTAGACACTTCGAGGAATTGTGCCAAATGGATGATTGGTATTGAGCAATAAGTGTACTTCAATGACAAGTGTCGAATAAGTCGAGCGCATATATAAAATTACAAGAATCACAGTGAGGCATATGTGGGATCTTCGGCGCTTGAGCCGAGCAATGTGTGCAAAGTTACGCCGGGAGTGATCGCATCCAAAAGCTCCACCGAGAAGTCAGGGGGCTTCGAGAATATCAAGGCACGACTTTATAAAAGTCTAGCGCCATCAAGAAGTCGACTAAACAGTATCGAAACATTGATACGCTTCGTGATACTTCTTTCGGCCATTCTAGAAAGTGTTCAAAGTTGTCAGAACCTTGGGGAACGGAACACCGGAGGTCGGGACTGGTAGCTAAAATGCCCTTACCCAAACAACGCAAAATCCCGAGGTCGACGCCCAATGGACCACAAATGTAAGCACAAAAACGTCCACTTGCGGAGTTTAAGGACTCGTGTACGTCTGGGATGTAATAGTATAAGTATATGTGTGGGTCTTCTTTAGATCTCAATTTTGTGTTGTCATCATGATGTTGTTGGGAACTATATGTCCTCTGTATCCATTATGTGGAGTGATATCCGTCAACGTTTCATGTACTTGAAAATGGAACATTGTACTTGAAAATGGTCAAGTGTACTTGAAACTGGTTGAGTGTATTTGAAAATGATCGACTGTACTTGAAAATAGTCGAGTGTACTTGAAAATCGATGTTGTGTAATTGAAAATGGTCAGGTATGTAGTTCATGAGTTGTCTTCCTCAGAATGTTGTCCGGTTGAAGACTTTGAAGAAGGTGCCATACACCCCTAGAATGATGGTGACAGGTTCTTCATTGGAAAGTCATCATCATTTGGCAGACTGTACAAGACACAGGATGTCAGTGAAGTTAGAAAACACTTGAACGTTTCATAGTTGCATTGTATACGACAAATGTATGCATGAATGTTGTACACTAGTACTTACGGTTCTTGAGGGTGCTGGGCTTCCAGAGTACGAAGGTGTGCTTGTCAAGCGGGATCTTGAAGGGGATGCTGTGCGTCGCTGCAATTGTATTATAAAACATCACAAATGTACCACGTTGATTCCAACGATGATGAAAAGGATATGACATACACACTAACCTTATCTGCTTGCATTGGAGGGTGCACTTGAAGTAACTCGTAGGTTTGGTCTGCTCTTCTAGTGTTCGCTTGGATCTGTGGTGCAGAAAGGAATTTACATTAGGCAATGATGAACCACATGAGAATGAATTCAGAATCTTCAATTACATACCATGGTTCGCAGCCAAAGACCTTCAACAACCTGTTCGCCTCCAGAAGCAATCTTCTCACGCTCCTTTATTGTTGCAGCCTTCATCATCTGAAGATTCCTTCCTTGGAAGAGGAACATCTGGACTTGTTGACCTGTGACCTTGCCCTTTCTTACTGTCCCTCTCCAGCATGCATGGGGTGAGTGTATCGTGTCATCTTTTTCTTCAACTGTGGGCGTCGTGCTGCACACAATGCCATGCATCACACAGCTACAATGCTTCACCAGCAGCATGGAGGATTACCATCAATGCTGCTTGATCCGAGTTCTGCCTCCCACGTTCGATAAATTCACAGAATTTGTTGCACCAGTCGAAGAATATCTCGTGCATCCACTTGTTGCCATTCTCCTTGGTACCCGGGCACCCTGTCACCTCATCATAACGAATGTTTGTTCCGTTTATGCTCATGTGGACCATCAAAGTGCTCATGGAGCTGTCTCAAGAGCATCCATGTAGCTGGAAGTCCTAGGCAGCAAGTTGGGGTAACAGCGTTGTTGATGCAGCGTGCGGCTGCCACGCTCATGGCTTAGTCTGCTGCCCCCTCAGTCTGCCGCTCTAGAGTCTAAGTCTGGGTGCTCTGGGTTTGTTACTCAGAAACGCGCGCATCAGTGCTAGCGCCAGAAAGCAGCTGAAAACTGGAAGTAACTGATTAGGAGTGAAGAATGAGACACAATGGCAAACCCCACCAAGAACTAGCCTCCCCTAGCTCTGTAGCACTTGTTACTCAGTTCACCAACCAATCAGAAAATAGCTATATTTTCAGGCAGGCAGGTTTTCTCGGTGAGCCCTGCCAAACGGCTGACGGCCCAAACCCGGGCGTCGTCCGTTTTGCCTGAAAACTGGACCATACCATAATACGCAAGCTGCAAACGCAATCGTGCTATCAGAATCAGCTAAACAATTAGCAGTGAGGAGTTATGGCTGCCTATACCCAGGCAGCATCTATGCTAACCCCCGGTAGCAACAGTGCCAGAAAATCATGAAACTTGGACCCAGGGCATGACATGGCGCTGTAAACGCAACAGTGCAGTCAAACACGACGTTGGACGCGTGCATGCAGCATATGCAGCGACAATGCCTGCTGGCGGCACGACCACCAAGGAGGTCTGCTAATGGATCTGAGCACGAAGGAGGGAGGAGGCTCCAGCGAGCTGCGTGTAGGCCTTGGCGTACGTCGGCTCCACCGGATGACACTCCATCAGCGACGTGTCTCGCCGTCAGTCATCTACACGCCGATGTACAGTGAGAGGACAAGTCAGGAGGACACAACTAAGGACAAGTGAGAGATGTGAGACAAAAAATAACACTTCCCCATGACTCACAAGCATAGTGCACATGGACGGGCAGAGAGCACAGAGACCAAGAGGTCAGGGAGAGAGAGAGAACCTCACGGACGCATACCAACTACACTCACAGCCTTCTTGAACGAATCACGCTACAATGCCTTGGTCAAGAAATCAGCCAACAAACGTGATGTCTCAACCCACACAATGCTGATGTTGTTGTCATGCAACAACTAACGCACATAGTGATACTCAACATTGATGTGCTTTGTGTGATTGTGGTGCACGCCGTCATTGTCAGCAATGGTCATAGCACTCTCATTTTCACAGTGTAACGTGATGGATGGGACTGACTGATGCAACTCGGACAACAGGCGGTACAACCACACGCTCTCACACGCACCAGAACCGATGGCCATATACTTAGCCTCAGCAGTTATGTGCACAATGCAGCCTGATTTGCCGCTGCGCTAGGATACAGTCGTTCCGCCAACAAGGAAGATCAAGCCAGTACGACTCTTACCGTCCGGACTACCGGCCCAGTCACTGTTGGTGTATCCCATCGCCACAACGGACGACTGTCGACGAAACATGAGGCCTCGCTGTGGGGTAGACACGACGTAGCGCAACACTCGGATCGTGGCCGCAAAGTGGAGGTGACGCGACTCCTGAGAGAACTGTGCGAGGAGGTTGACGGCGAAAGCAATGTCTGAACAAGTCGTCATCGCCAGGAACATCAGTCACCCGATGACGCGCAAATACGTGGTCACGTCTACTGGCTCTCCCACCACGGCTAGATCAGAACTCTTGAGCATCGCCTGACCATCAGGCGACATGGGTGAGGATGCTCTGAGAACGAGGGGCAGGTCCTTGGCGAAGCGCCTGGACAGGGTCTGGACGCAGGCTGCCTGATCGACATGCAGGATGCCCACGGAGCGATCATGCTCAAGGTCCATGCCTAGAAAGACTTGTGCTGGCCTGAGGTCCTTCATCTGGTAGGCAGCGTGCAGCAGGTCCTTGACCCCCTGGATGGCAACTGTATCCGGCGATGCGATTAGCAGGTCATCGACATAGACCAGGACAGCGACGAGAGTCTGACCTTGCGGACTGATGAACAACACGGGGGTCCACAGAGCTTCGAAGGAGGCCGCTGCTAAGAAGCGTACGACTAATCTCCTAGTTACAGCAGCGCGGTGACTGCTTCAAGCCATAGAGGGCCTCTCGCAGCTTCTAGACCTTGCCAGGGCCGTCGTCGAAGCTTGGAGGCTGCACCATATAGAGTTCCTCGCCAACTAGTGAGATATGGAGGAAGCTGTTGCTCACATCCATCGAATGCAGTTCCCACCCATGCTGGACAACCAGGCTGAACAACGCCCGGCTGGTGGAGAGCCGACCGATCGGGGCAACGATCTGGCCATGGTCGATCCCAGGGACCTGAGCAAATCCCTTACCTGTGAGACGGGCCTTGTACTTGTCCAAGGACCCGTCTGGCTTCCACTTTCCCCGGAGAACCCACTTGGCACCGATGGCCTTAAAGCCCGAGGGGAGGTCGACGAGCTCATAGACATGTTGTTGCCGAATGAAGGCAAGCTCGTCAGCGCATGCAGCCTCCCAGTGAGCGGCCTTGGGAGACGTCCGAGCCTCACGTAGGGCGGCTGGATCCTCTGGTCGCTCCGTGGGATGGACAGTGAGGGCGTGCGTGTTCCACGTCCCTAGTGGCATCCACGTGAGTGTGGCCGCAACGGCATCCCGATGCTCCTGATGGAGCAAGGCATAACCCAGAGCTGACCCTAGATGTAGATCGACGATGACTGACATTGTAGCCAAGCCGAGTGCCTTGGTGCCGGGGTCCCCACTCACGACTGTGGGAGTGGATCTGACATGAGGTGAGGAGCCTCGTGGGATGATAGGGGGTCGTGGAGTGAGAGGAAGTTAGGAGGCCGCATGAGTGCTCACTGTCGGCCTGGGTCTGCGGCTCTCGCCCGGACCACGTGTGTAGCACGTCGATACGGACGGGCGGCCCATCCTGAGGGACTAGCAGACACGGACGGGGCGGCCGGCCCTGAGGGGCTGTCAGACGCGGACAAGGCAGCCGGCCCTGAGGGACCGGCGGACACGGACGGGACAACCAGCCCTGAAGGATTGTCGGACACAGATGGGGCAGCCGGCCCTGAGGGCCTGTCAAACGCAGATGGGACAGCCGGCCCTGAGGGGCTAGCGGACACGGATGGGACAGCCGGCCCCGAGGGACTGACGGGCATGGATGAGGCAGCTGGTCCTGAGGGGCTATCACACACAGATGGGGCAGCCGGCCCTGAGGGGCTGGCGGACACGGACGGGACAACTGGCCCCGAGGGGGTGGTGGGCATGGATGAGGCAGCCGGCCCTGAGGGGTTGTCAGACATAGATAGGGCAGCCGGCCCTGATGGACTGGCGGACACAGACGGGGCAGCCGGTCCTGAGGGACAAGCGGACACGAACGGGGCAGCCGGCTCTGAGGGGCTGGCACACACGGATAGGGGAGCCGGCAAAGACGGACCCGCGAGCGCAAACGATGGAACGCCCGGATGCGGCTGGATGGAGGATGGACCCACCACTCTCCCACACGACGGAAGGAACATCGACGCGCCAGAGTGAACGAGGTCGCAGGGAAACAGGTCCTCAAAGAAGAGGGCATCATAGGACTTGACGATGCAGTGTCGGGTGGGATCCCAGAAGCAACATGCCTTCGACTGACGCAAGACGCCAAGGAAGGTGCACGATCGACCGCGAGGCTCGAGCTTGCCACCCTGGTACAAGACAGGCAACCACACGATGGCTACGCAGCCCCAGACACGGGTCGGACGCAGGTCGGCACGTTCTCCACACCAGTGCTGGTATTAGGTGGACTAACAAGAAATGGGTCCATGGGGAATCCGGTTCCAGACCCACGTCATGTAGGACATGGCCTCAAAGTAGAAGCCGTCAGAGATGCCGGATTCGACCCGCATGGTGCGGACCGCGTCGGCCATGGAACGCTTCCATTGCTGAGAGACGCTGTTTTGGGTTGACGTGTAAGATGCCGACGTCTCATGATAGACACCACAGGAGACGAGGAAGAGTGTGGTCTCCCCAAGAAACTCACCCCCGCAATCAGAATGGAAGTAACGGAGAGGGCAACCACACTCGCATTCAGCATGGACAAGCCAGTCCCGAATGGTGGGAGCGACGTCGCTCTTCTGCCGAAGGCAAATGACCCATCGATAGCGAGAATAATCGTCCGTAAGGGTCAGGACGTAACCACCGTGCTCGCTTACTGACTCTATCGGGAGGGGACCCATGACATCAGAGTGAACAAGGTCAAGCGGGACGGGCGCTCGAGAGGCAGAGAGGGGGTAGGTGGAACGGTGCATCTTGCCTTGAGCACAATCAATGCACTCGGTGGGACACGGCAGAGGAAAGGAGGCTGAGTCGAGGCCTGTGGCCGGCTGTGTGCCAAGCATGCTGTCAACAACGACAGAGTGGACAAGACAGAGGCAACGATGTAGGAGACGCGTGTGCTGTGGAGACAGGGAGCTAGTAACAAACACGTGGCTAGTATCGGCCGACGAGGAGGAGACAGAGGTGGGAGTGGACAGGTGACAGGATGGAATCCGCGTGGTGCAGTCCCGACGTTTTTCTGATCGTCTCTTGTGGTTCACGTCTACTGTTTTGGGTGAATCTGAGACTAAGCGTGAGCTTTCTGGTCGCCTCACGCTATGTGAGCAGGAATTTAGAGACAGTCAGTTTGCGAAGGGAATAACGTCGTTTTGCATTATATTTTGAACATAGACATGATCACAACATTTATAGGACTAGTCATGAGCTTTCCAACGCATCAAACTGCGCGCGATTCGGCCGAGTGTAGCTCAAGTTATGCTTGCCGAAGCGCAGGTCTCACCCACCACAGAAACGCCTAATGCCTCCATGGCGCGCACACGTCGTGGCGCCTTCCTTCACATGCGAAGCGCCTTTCCCAAGGCGCAGGTCCACTTGCACATGGTGTAGGGGTCCCCTACACTGTTTCCACGCACCCTACCCGCTTTTGGGTCGAGTTTGGTGATGGGGTGTGACGAGGTTCGAAACCTGTCCGCGGACCTGCAGTCAGAATTTTGACTGTCCCCGAGTAACAAAACGTACTACTGAGTTTCGGACGTCGAGCCATGATTTTGGCTAAGTCCCCCAGTAACAACCCGCACTACTGGATCCTGTGGATGATCCACCTAATCAGGTGGATTATCCACCGGACGCCTCGGCAGGCCTTCCGGAGCAATTTCTCCAGATGGTATTTTTGTTACTCAATCCGGTCGATTATCCACCGGATTTCGAGTCGCAGCCGGCTCCCAGAGTCGCTGCACACACCCCAACTTTGGAAGGTCATATCTCCCTCGATACTTGTCCGATTCCGGCAAAACAACTTCCACCGGATTCAGCGACTTGTCAACTTTAAGGGGCAATCATCCATTTTAGGATCTGAGGAATTGTCGAGTCGCCAGATCCTCCGGAGCGGAATTTCCACTTTCTGGCGGCGCGTCGGCGCTTCCCGACGCCGCACTAAGGCATGCGGAGGGGCAATTTTTCAACAACAGGCACGGTAGGTGCCACGGGCGGTGGCATGCAAAACAACACGACCGGACGGACGCAACGATACAGTGTCCACACCACGCGAATGTACAACGTCCATGCTCATGCGATCAAAGGCGGTGACAGACAGGAGGCTGAGCTCAAGGCCAGGAACGAAGAGAACATCAGTCAAGAAGACATCACCAACTGGACCACATAAACGAACGACACGACACCACGAATGGGTAATACCTGACCAGAGCCCGTCCGAACCCCAGTGACATTGGTGACGGGACCAAGAACACTGAAAACCTCGCGGGAGGCTGTCATGTGATGCGTAATCCAGGTCTCTGACGGATCCTAGACCGGTGTGGCCAGGTCGCTGACAGTCACATGGCAATGGGCGAGCAACGCTGAAGAAATGGACGGAGGTGCAAACGGGGAGTGCTTTTCATTTAGCCAGGCGACATTGTCACGAAGAGGAGCAGGAGGACAAGGCACAGCGGAGGATGGGACGGACGGACATACAAGGTGGGGAGGAACTAGCGACCACGCGACTCGCACTTCCCTGGGGAGGAGGACGAGGAAGGCCGAGCTGGAAGGCGATGAACTGCTCCAGCAAGCGCTCGCGGACGAAGGGTCCGACGGAGTAGACCGACTGCGGTGTGATGGCACTGGAGTCCAAGAAGGGAAAGGAAGACGCCAGGCACAGAGGAGCGGGCGCAAACGGCTACAGAGAAGGTTGCGGTTGGGCCGTCGCGAGCGGCGCCAATGCAGCAAGAACAACGACGATCACGGCACTGGTGGCAAGGCGACGCTCGCGCGAGTGACGCATGGTGGCGATGACGCGGGCCTCATCGGTCGGGAGCGGACACGTATACCACCCGTGTCCTGACAGGCCACAGTTGTGGCAGACGAGGCTGGCGCTGCCTAATCCGCTAGTCTGCTACTGAGACCCTTTGCCCTTCTTGCCCTTCTTCTTCTTGCCAGACAAGGAGGCGACGGAAGACGCTGCTACTGTTGGGACGGCGACAGCCACGGAGGCGATGGCAGGAGAGGTGAAGGACTGCGAGCGATGGATGTGTGACTCCTGTCGAGCTTCCTCGATGCAAAGGAAGAGATCATACGCCCAGTGCATAAGGGTACCCTGGGCAGCCATCGCGGCGAGGACGTCCTGGGAGTAGTGAACGAAGACATCAGAGAAGGGGTCGGTGGCGCCGCGCTTGATGGTTAGGAGTGCGGAGAGAGGGGGTGGCGCGGCGTTTTCGAGGCGGCGTAGAAGGTCCTCTGCGCACTGCTAGTAGGAGGTGATCCTCTCGGCCTCCCCCATGCGGAGGGATTTGAACTCCCGGAGCAGGCGGCTGGTCTTAGTGTCACTGGACAGGCGATGAGGACGCGTGAGTACGTGCCATGCTGCTGCCGGGTCATAAGGGCGCCAGTGGTAAGGGCGTCGAGGAAGGGCTCAAGGGCGAGGCATGCGGCTGGAGGGGCTATAGGGACGAGGGCACGCACGGCGCGTCCGGCATCATTGACCTGGTCGGCCCGGGTGGAGTGGAAGGGCAGGACATAGTAAGGCCACAGGCCTTCGCCCTGGGCCCAGCTCCGGAACTGGTCGCCAGCCTGAAGCAGCGGCGGTGGGATTTTGAATTCCTTTGGCCTGTGGCCGGCACCGAGAGTGGGGCCTAGGACTGACGTCACCGTGTGTTGTTGGCACTGGGTGTGTTGCTGTGCCAAGTATTACGTGGCATAGGAGACCGCAGGGCTCGCGTACCCGGGTGGAATAAATGGTGCTTGTAGATGTTGGTGCGATTGCGATGGCGGCTGCTGCTGCTGCGGCGGTGGCTGCTGATGCTGTTGCTACGGCTGCTGATGTTGCTGCTACGACGGCAGTTACTGATGCTATTGCTGCGGCTAGTACAATGGCGGCGGCGACAGCAATTGTAGTGCCGCTAGCTGTTGTGTCAGCATTACAGGCAGCTGGCACAAAGCGACGAGCGGATCTGTCGAGTCAGAATGACCGACGTCAGAGCCTGCAAGGTGTTGGCGCTGCTGCTATTGCTGTTGCTACTGCTGTTGCTACTGCTACTACTGTTGCTGCGGCTACTATTGTTGCTGCTACTTCTCCTGCTACTGTTGTTGCTGTTGTTGCTGCTACTGCTGCTGCTGCTACTACTACAGCTGCTGCAGTTGCTGCAAGAAAGGGGGCTAGGGGTCCCCCCAACAGAGGAGGATCCCTTCCCACTGGGGCTGGTAGCCAAAGTGTATTATTAGCCCTCCTTGTTCCACCTTTTTTTTGCTGCTGATATCAATAGTGACGTCAGCAGCGATGTCAGCCTGGGATGGTTGACTTTAGCAGTTGCTGCTACGTTATCTCTAGAGTTGCTGCTCTTGGTTGTTTTGTTATTCGTGACGTCAGTAGTGACGTCAACAATGACTCCAGCTTAGAAATTGCTGACGTTAACAGTGGTTGTTGCTGAAGCCGCTGCTGTGTCAGGTACAGGATAGCTGCTACTGTTGCTGTAGCTACTGCTACTCCTGATACTACTGCTGCTACTGCTGCCGCTGCTACTACTCCTGCTGCTACTGCTACTAGTCTTCTGCTACAGCTGCTGCCGCTGCCGCTGCTGCTGGTCTGCTGCTACAGCTGCTGCTACTGCTGCAGCTACTGATGTTGTTGTTGTTACTGCTGCTACTGCTGCTGTTGCTTCTGCTACTGCTGTTGTTGCGACTACTACTTCAGCAGCCACTACTGTTGCTGCTGCTGAGCTGCTGTGTCCTGCTGCGGCTGTTGTGGTTGCTGTAGTGGCCATGGTGGCAGCTGGAGCCGCTGCAAAGTCACCTATGGGGTGGGGGATTGTTTTTCTTCCCATCTTATTTTTTTCTTGGTTGTCACAGCGAGCTTGCTACTCACTGCAAGCTGCGAGCAGCGAGCAACGAGCTCGCTGCTCCCTGCCCGCTGCTTGCTACGGGATGTGAGCAGCAAGCTTGCTGCTCGCAGCAAGCTTGCTGCTTGCAGCTCGCTGCTCGCTGCGGGCAGTGGGCTGCGAGCAGCTACAACTATAGTTGCTGCTGTTGCGGGCTGCAGCTGCTGCTACTGCGGGCTGTTGTTGGCCGCTGTTGTAGCTGCTGCTGTAGGCTGTTGTTGGCTGCTGCTGTAGCCAGCTCCTCTTGCTGCTCGCTGCTGCTGCTGCTACTGCTGGCTGATGCTGCTGAGCACAACTGCTGCTAGCTGTTGCTGCCACTGCTCGCCGCTACTGCAAGCTGATGTGGCTATTGGTGCGTGCAGCACGATCACACCTTGTCGACGTCTGTCGTCGTCGTGATGCGTGACGTCACCGGCCGCTCACCTCCTTGCGTCACGCGTGGCGGTCGATGCTGCCAGAAAAATTCCGGCAGCATTTCCCCTGGCCCAATGGCTGTGGGGAAACTTTTGATGCCGCCACCAGGCTGGTCAATGCTGCCGGGAAAAATCCGGCAGCATTTCCCCTGCACTGGCACGTATGGGGGTCCGTCGGCGTTGTCTAGCACCTGTACGCCAGTCCTCTACTATTGCTGCTGCGCTCTGGCTCTGATACCAAGCTGGAAATCATAGGTAGCAAGTTGGGGTAGCAGCTTTGTTGATGCACCTGTACGCCAGTCCTCTGCTACTGCTGCTGCGTTCACGCTCGTTGCTTAGTCTGCTACCCCATCAGTCTCGCTCTAGAGTCTAAGTCTGGGTGCTCTGAGTTTGTTACTCAGAAACGCGCGCGCCAGTGTTAGCGTCATAAAACAGCTGAAAACTGGAAGTAACTGATTAAGAGTGAAGAATGAGACGTAATAATAGACCCCTCCAAGAACTCGCCTCTCCTAGCTCTGTAGCACTTGTTACTCAATTCACCAACCAATCAGAAAATGGCTCTATTTTCAGGCAAGCAGGTTTTCTCGGTGAGTCTTGCGAGACGGCCAACGGCCCAAGCCCGGGCGTCGTCCATTTTGCCTGAAAACTGGACCATACCATAGTACGCATGCTACAAACGCAGTCGTGCAGTTAGAATCAGCTAAAAATTAGTAGTGAGGAGTTATGGCTGCCTAAACCCAGGCAGCGTCTACGCTAACCCCCAGAAGCAACAGTGCCAGAAAATCATGAAACTTGGACCCAGGGCATGACATTGTTGGTTTTCGTGCATCTCTCATTGCACTCTGTTGTTTCCTCCCGGCTTGTGCACATTGGCATGTAGATGACTGACGGCGAGACACGACGTCGCTGGAGTGTCGCTCGGTGGAGCCGACGCGCGCTGAGGCCCACGCACCGTTTGTTGGAGCCACCTCCTTCCGGCGATGCGCTCAGCTCCATCGGCAGGCCTCCTCAGTGGTCGGGCCGCCGGCGGTCACCGCCACTGCAAATGCTGTTTCCATGCACCCAACTCTGTTTCTGGTTGTGGCATTGCGTCTGCAGCGTCGTGCTGTGCCTAGGGTCCATGTCTCCTGTCGTGTGGCACTGTTTGGTGTCACTGACTGTCATAGGCATTGCCCGGGCTCGGGCAGCCATAACACTTTGCTGTTATTTTTCTAGCTGATTCTGTCCGCATGACTGCGTACGCAGCGTCGGTTTTATGGTATGGTCTAGTTTTTAGGCAAAACGGACGACACCCGGGTTTTGGGCTGTCGGGCGTCTGGCAGGGCTCACCGAGAAAACCCTGCCTGCCAGAAAATAGGTCTAGGACTATTTTCTGATTGGTTGGTTAGCTGAGTAACAAGTTCTACACTAGTGGGGGGGAGCTAGAACTTGGAGGGGTCTCCCATTGTTGTTCATTCTTCATTGTGAATCGGTTACTTCCACTTTCCAGCTGCCTTCAGGCGCTAACACTGGCGCGCGCACTTCTGAGTAACAAACCCAGAGCTTCCAGACTTAGCCTCTAGAGCAGCAGATTGAGGGGGTAGCAGACTTAAGCAACGAGCGTGGAAGCCCGCACACTACATCAACAACGATGTTGCCCCAACCTGATGCCTAGTACTTCTGTCTTGGTCTCAGAGCCAAAGCGTAGCAGCAGCAGCAGAATACTGACGAACAGGTGCCTAACAACGCCGGCGGACCCCCATACGCGCCAGTGTAGGGGAAATGCTGTCAGATTTTTCCCGGAAGCATTGACTTGCCTGGTGGTGGCGTAAGAATTGTTCCCACGGCCACTGGGCCAGGGGAAATGCTGCCGGATTTTTTTCTGGCAGCACAGACCCCCACGCTTGATGCGAGGAGGTGAGCGGCAGGCCACGTCAGGCGCTTGCTGGCGACGACGCACGCGGCGACGTCCTCCAGGTGTGACTGAAAGCAGCAGCCAGCAGCAGCAGCTGTAGCTTGTCGCGGCAGCAAGCAGCGGCAGCAAGCAGCGGCAGCAGCAGCCGCACACAGCAGCAGCTGGCTACGGCGGCAGCTAGCAGCAGCTCGCAGCAACAGCAGCCCGCAGCAGCAACAACAACAACAGCAAGAAGCATCCGGCAGCAGTAGCAGCTCGCAGCAAATCGCAGCAGCTGTAGTCGGCGGCAGTAGTAGCAGCAACAACGGCTACATCCACAGCCGCAGTAGCAACAGCCGCACCTGCCTGCAGCTCACTGCTCGTAGCGAGCAACGAGTAGCGAGCAGCGAGCAGCGAGCTCACTGCTCACGGCTCGTCGCTCGTAGTGAGCAGCGAGCTCGCTGTGACGAGCAAGAGGAAAAGAAAAAGAAAAAAAAGGGGAGGGATCCCTGCAACAGCAGCAGCAGCCGCAGCAGTAGCAGCAGCAACAGCAGCAGCAGCAAAGCAGTAGCAGCAGCAGCTGTAGCAGCAATAGCAGTAGCAACAGCACCAGCAGTAACAGCAATAGTAGCAGCAATAGAAACAGTAGTAGCAGCAGCAATAGCAACAGCACTAGCAGCAGCAAAAGCGGCTACAGCCCCACAGAAGCGGCTACATCAAACGCTGCTGACGTCAGTGGTCATCCGCTAACGTCACTGCTGACGTCATCAACAAAAAAACAAAAGGGGGCAGTAGCATTCCCACAAAACAAAAAAGGGGGGCAGTTGCACTCCTTTGCTGACGTCAGTCATCATAGGCTGACGTCACTACTGACATCAGCAACACTCAATAAAAAAACAAACATAACAAACAAAAGGGGAAGAGAGCACCATGACTAACAACCCCTCTAGGGAGGGGTCCTCCTTTGTTGGGGGGATCCCCAGTCCCCTTTTCTGCAGCAGCTACAGAAGCTGCAGCAGCAGTAGTAGCAACGACAACAACACCAGCAGCAGCCGCTGCCGCAATAGCAGCAGCAGTAGCAGTAGCCCTCTGCCATCACTAGTGGCAACCCTGACCCCTGGGCTACTCCTCAGCAACAGCTCGCCGCCTTGATGCAGTAGCTCATGGCGCTGCAACCATTGGCCTCCTAGTCAGCCACCAGTCTACTGCCACCATTCATCCCTCCCGGTCACGCCAGCCCTGCTGTGTCTGCTGCTACGCATTACCTGGCGCAGCAGCAGACTCAACGCCAGCGGCAGACGGTGACCTCCGTCCTTGGCCCCACTCTGGGCGCCGGCCGCAGGTAGAAGGACTTTGAGACGCCGCCCCCGCCACTTCCGGATTTGGGCAGTTCCAAAGCTGGGAGCTCTGCTTCCGGATTTGGGCACAGGGTGAGGGCCTGTGGGCATACTACACCCTCCCTTATGACCCCACCCAGGCCGACCAGTTATATGACGCTGGTCGCGCCGTCCGTGCCCTAGTCCCAGTCGCCCCTCCAACCTCTCCCCTGGCCCTCGAGCCTTTCCTCGGCGACTTCACCGCTCGCGCCACCCCAAACCCTGCAGTCGCGTGGCACGTCCTCACCCGGCCCCATCACCTCTCCAGCGACGCCGAGACCAGCAGTCTGCTCCGGGAGTTCAACTCTCTGCACATGGGGGAGACCGAGACGGTCACTGCCTACTGGTAGCGGGCAGAGGACATCCTTCGTCGTCTCGGCAGATCTGCCCCACCCCCTCTGGCCACGCTCCTTACCATCAAGTGCGGCGCCACCAGCGCGTACGCAGACGTCTTCGTGCAATACTCCCAGGACGTCCTCTCCACCATGGCGGCCCAGGGCACCCTCATGCCTTGGGCATACGAGCTCTTCTTCCGCATTGAGGAAGCCCATCTGGAGTCCCAGCTCCAGCGCACGGAGGCTCTTGCATCCCCTGCCGTCGCCACCCCTGCCGTTGCCTCCGTGGCCGTCGCTTCCCTCGCCGTAGCTACCTCATCATCTTCGAGGAAGAAGAAGAAAAGCCGGAACAAGAAAGGCAATGGTCCGCCACCACAGCAGCAACAGCAACCGTCGATCGGGTCCAGCAATGGTGGCTCGGTCTGCCACAACTGTGGCCAGCCCGGGCACGGGTGGTATACGTGCCCTCTCCCAATGGACGAGGCGCGCGTCATCGCCACCATGCATCGCCAGCGGGAGCACCGTCTCGCCTCTGCCGTCGTCGCTACCGCCGGCCCCGATACCTCGACCTCGTCCAGCAACTCCGCCACTCTGACAGCTCCGCAAGTCCAGCTGACACCCGCGCCACAGGAGTACTACCCACAGCCGTCGGCGCCTCCGCTCCCGTCTCCGGTGCTGTCTCTCCCTTACCCGGGCTCCGGTGCCGTCACTTTGCACTCGGCCTACACTCCCGGATCGTCTTTCCGTGAGCGTCAGCTGGAGCAGTTCATCGCGCTCCAGCTCAGCCTGACACGCCCTCCTTCCCAGGGAAATGCGAGTAGCATCATATCCTGCTCTCCTGCCCACCCTTGCATGACTGAGACTAAACTACGGTCGTGTCCCGTTTCCTCGTCTGTCTCGTCGTCTCCCATGGTCTCCTCTTCCCCCTCCTATGACGACGTTGCGCGGCCTGACAATTGGCAGTCTCAGTTCGTGCCTCCTTCCATCGCGTCCGCTTCCCTTGCTTGCTGCCATGTGACCATTAGCGATCTGGCGACTCCGGTCCAAGACCGTGCTGAGACCTGGATCATCGACTCCGGGGCCACGCATCACATGACAGCATCTCGTGAGGCCTTCAGTATACTCAGTCTTGTAGGCAATGTCTCTGGTGTCCGGACAGGCTCCCGCCAGGTGCTGCCTGTCCGTGGCATTGGCGTCGTTTATTTCCGTGGTCCTGCCGGTGACGTCTTTCTGACTGATGTACTCTTCGTCCCTGGTCTAGAGCTCAGCCTCCTGTCCGTCACTGCCCTTGACCGCATGAGCATGGACGTTGTGCACTCGCGTGGTGTTGGCACTGTGTCGTTGCGTTCGTCTGGTCTCGTCGTACTGCACGTCACCGCCCGTGGCAACCTGTGGCATGTGCCTCGTCTCTCCTCCTCCCCTTCCGTCTCCTCCCCGTCGGTCGCCACAGGTCATGTGTTTGTCACCAGCATGCTTTCTTCTTCGCACACTCACCTCTTGCACCGCTACCTTTGCCACGTCCACTCTCTCGCCGTCGATAGCATGCTCCGCACCCAGCCGGCCAAGGGCCTTGACTCGGAGAATTTCCCCCTCCTGTGCCCCACTGAGTGCATTGATTGCGCTCAGGGGAAGATGCACCGGTCCACGTACCCTTTGTCTTCCTCCTGTGCGTCCGCCCCTCTTGACCTGGTCCACTCGGATGTCATGGGTCCTCTCCCCACCGAGTCTATCAGTGAGCACGGCCGCTACATCCTCACCCTCACTGAAGACTACTCTCGCTACCGCTGGGTCTTCTGCCTTCGACAGAAGAGCGATGTCGCCCGCGCCATCCAGGACTGGCTTGTCCTTGCGAAGCGCGAGTGTGGCCGCTCTCTTCGCCGCTTTTGCTCCGATCGCGGTGGTGAGCACTTGGTTGAGGCCACCACTTTTCTCGCCTCACGCGGGATCCACCATAAGACATCCGCGCCCTACACACCCGTCCAGAACGGTGTCTCCGAACGATGGAACCATACCAGGGCCGACGCCGTCCGCACGATGCGGATCGAGTCCGACCTCTCCGATGGCTTCTACTTTGAAGCTATGGCCTACATGACCAAGGTTTGGAACTGGATTCCCCACGGTCTCCTTCCCCGCCAGTCCACGCCGTACCAACATTGGTGCGGTCAACGAGCTGACCTCCGCCCGGCTCGTGTCTGGGGCTGCGTAGCCATTGTCTGGCTGCCTGCCCCACAGCAGGGCGGCAAGCTCACCCCCCGCAGACGTCCCTGCACCTTCCTTGGTGTCTCTCGTCAGTCCAAGGCCTGGCGCTTCTGGGATCCCTCCCGACACTGCATCGTCGAGTCCCGGGATGCCCTCTTCTTCGAGGACCTGTTTCCTCGCGACCTCATTCGCTCTGGCTCGTCCGTGTCTATCCCGTCGCGTGGGGGACTGGTGAGTCTGTCCTCCGTCCTGCCGCTTCCGGGTGACGCATCCCTCAGTCCCTCTCAAGCGGCAGCCCCAGTCGCGTCTGCTAGTCCCTCTGGGCCAACAGCTCCAGTCGTGTCCGCTGGTCCCTCCGGGCCGGCAGCCCCAGTCGTGTCCGCTGGTCCCTCCGGGCCGGCAGCCCCAGTCGTGTCCACTGGTCCCTCTGGGCCGGCAGCCCCAGACGCGTCCGCTGGTCCCTCCGGACCGGCCACCCCAGTCGTCTCCGCTGGTCCCTCCGGGCCGACAGCCCAAGTCGTGTCCGCTGGTCCCTTCGGGCCGTTAGCCCAGACGCGTCCGTTGGTCCCTCCGAGCCGGCAGCCCCAGACGTGCCCGCTGGTCCCTCCGAGCCGGCAGCCCCAGTTTTCTTCGCTGGTCCCTCTGGGCTGGCACCCCCAGTCGTCTCCGCTGATCCCTCCGGACCGGCAGCCCTAGACACGTCCGCTGGTCCCTCCGGGCCGGCAACCCCAGTTGCATCCACTGGCCCCTCCGGGCCAGCAACCCCGTCTGCCTCCATTGGCCCGTCGGACTCAGTGCCATCTCCTGCCCTGCCACGCTACACACATGGCCCAGGCGGCAGCCTCCGACCCGGACGGTCGGTGAGCGCGCAGACTGTTGCACCGCGCTCCGTGGCGCCTCAACCCCCCGTGGCTCCACGTGTCTCCTCCACTCCCACGGTCGTGAGTGGGGACCCTGGCACCAAGGCCCTCGGCTTGACCACCTCAGCCATGATTGCAGACGTGCACCCGGGCTCTGCACTGGGCTACGCCATGCTTCATCACGAGCATCGGCACGCTGTCGTGGCTGCACTCGCACGCATCCCCTCTGGGGCTCAAGATGCACACGCTCTCTCGGTCTGCTCCACAGCACGCCCGGAGGACCCTGCCACCCTGCGCGAGGCATGAGCCTCTCCTGAGGCTGCACACTGGGACGCTGCCTACGCCGATGAGCTCGCTGCTATCCGACAGCATCATGTGTACGACCTTGTCGACCTTCCTCCAGGTCGGAAGGCCATCGGCGCCAAGTGGGTCTTTTGGCACAAGTGGAAACCCGATGGGTCCTTGGACAAGTACAAGGCCCACCTTACAGCCAAGGGGTTTGTCCAGATTCCTGGGGTCGACTACGACCAGATCTTTGCCCCAGTTTGCCGGTTCTCCACTAGCCGGGCTCTCTTCAGCCTGGTCGCCCAGCATGGGTGGGAGCTGCATCAGATGGATGTGAGCAACGATTTTCTCCATGGTTCACTGGAGGGTGACGAGCTCTACATGGTGCAGCTCCAAGGCTTCAACGATGGCACTGGGAGAGTGTGGCGACTGTGTAAGGCCCTCTCAGGCCCAAAGCAGTCACCTCGGTGCGGGAACCAAGAAATCTGCAGAACACTCCTTCGAGGCGAACTCCAGCGTAGCACCGCTGACCCCACACTGTTTGTCTGTCCGCGAGGCCAGGCTGTTCTGGTTTACGTTGCCGATCTCCTCATCGCGTCGCCAGACACGGCAGCCATCCAGCGTGTAAAGGACTTGCTGCACGCCGCCTACCAGTTGAAGGACCTTGGATCTGCCGGAGTCTTCCTGGGCATGGAGCTTGAGCATGATCGCTCCCAGGACGTCTTCACATCCACTAGGCCGCCTATGTACAGACTCTATCCACCCGTTTTGCGGAGGACCTGCCACTCGTGCCGAGCGCATCCTCACCCATGTCACCTGATGGCCAGGTGAAGCTGAAGATTCCAGACCCAACTCTTGTGGGGGAGCCAGATGACGTGACCAAGTACCTGCGAGTCATCGGGTCACTGATGTTCCTGGCGACGACGACGCGTCCAGACATCGTGTTCGCCGTCAACCTCCTGGCCCAGTTCTCTCAGGAGCCGCGTCACCTCCACTACGAGGCTGCAATCACAGTCCTGCGCTATGTCGTCTCCACTCCTCAGCGAGGTCTCATGTTCCGCAGTCAGCCGTCTGTTGTCACGTTGGGCTACACTGACAATGACTGGGCCGGCAGTCCGGACGATAAGAGTCGCACAGGCTGGATCTTTCTGAGCGGCGGCATAGTTGTTTCCTGGCACAGCGGCAAGCAGGGGTGCATTGCACGCAGCACTGCTAAGGCTGAGTACGTGGCTCTTGGCTCATGCGCGTGTGAGAGTGTGTGGTTGGATCGTCTGTTGTCCGAGTTGCGTGAGCCTGTCGCATCCATCATGTTGTATTGTGACAATGAGAGTGCCATGGCCATCGCCGACAATGACGGCGTGCATCACACACGCACGAAGCATATCAACGTTGAGTATCACTATGTGCGTTCATTGTTACATGACGGCAGCATCAGCATTGTGTGGATTGAAACAGCACGGCAGTTGGCTGACTTCCTGACCAAGGCACTGAAGCGCGACTCGTTCAAGAAGGCTGTGAGTTCGGTCGGCGTGCGTCCGTGATTGGCTCTCTTTGTCTCTGCTTGCGTCTCTGTGTGACCTTTGGGAGCCTGGTCGTTGACTGTGTCTCTGCCCGCACATGTGCACTACGCCTGTGAGTCATGGGGGAGTGTTGGTTTTCGCGCATCTCTCATTGTACTCTGTTGTGTCCTCCCGGCTTGTGCACATCGGCGTGCAGATGACTGACGGCGAGTCTCGACGTCGCTAGAGTGTCGCTCGGTGGAGCCGACGCACGTTGAGGCCCACGCACCGTTTGCTGGAGCCACCTCCTTCCGACGATGCGCTCAGCTCCATCGGCAGGCCTCCTCAGCGGTCGGGCCGCCGGGGGTCACCGCCACTGCAACTGCTGTTTCCATGCACCTAACTCTGTTTCTAGTTGTGGCATTACGTCTGCAGCGTCGTGGTGAGCCTAGGGTCCATGTCTCCTGCCGTGTGGCCCTGTTTGGTGTCACTGACTGTCATCGGCACTGCCCGGGCTCGGGCAGCCATAACTCTTTGCTACTATTTTTCTAGATGATTCTGACCGCACGAATGCGTTCGCAGCGTCAGTTTTATGGTATGGTCCAGTTTTCAGGCAAATCAGACGACACCCGGGTTTTGGGCTGTCCGGCGTCTAGCAGGGCTCACCGAGAAAACCCTGCCTGCTAGAAAATAGGTCTAGGACTATTTTCTGATTGGCTGGTTAGCTGAGTGACAAGCTCTACACTAGTGGGGGGGAGCTAGAACTTGGAGGGGTCTCCCAATGTTGCTCATTCTTCATTGTGAATCAGTTACTTTCAGTTTCCAGCTGCTTTCTGGCGCTAACACTGGCGCGCTCTCTTCTGAGTAACAAACCCAGAGCTTCGAGACTTAGCCTCTAGAGCAACAGACTGAGGGGGCAGCAGACTTAAGCAACGAGCGTGGAAGCACGCACGCTGCATCAACAACGCTGTTGCCCCAACCTGTTGCCTAGTATTTCTGTCTGACACGACGCTGCGAACGCAACAGTGCAGTCAAACACGACGCTGGACGTGTGCAGGCAGCATATGCAACGACAGTGCCTGCCGGGGGTATGACCGCCGAGGAGGTCTGCCGATGGACCTGAGCACGAAGGAGGGAGGAGGCTCCGGCAGATGACACTCCATCAGCGTCGCGACTCGCCGTCAGTCATCTACACACCGATGTACACATCTTGGGAGGACACAACAGAGTACAAGTGAGATGTGAGACAAAAACCAACACATGTGTAGTCAAACTTGTATGGTACAGGTGTACAACATTCTTTCCATTCAACATTTCATGTTGGAAGTCAAACTTGCTTTGAAATCCCATGCACTAAAGGTGGTTGATCCTTGTTGACTCCCTCGAGCACCATGGTCATCAGAGCTTGGTTGGCGATTTCATGGATTGCTAACGTGAAGAAAGGGAAAGCAAGTACGGACAAGGAGATGCATGTTATCGTTAAGTGGAATATCATTCATCAATATAGATTACTGTTGACCCACCCTCATCTTTGGCTTCAGGTTGCCATCCTTGTAGTACATGGCATTGATGGCCACAAACTTGTCCCCGTTCATGTAGTGTTGTAACTCATGCATCATTTGCCCCCAGGCCTGTCCCACAGGAGCTTGGTCGTCTCCATACACTATGAAGTCTTGCTTTGTGCCTGCAGATGTTTTTGGTGCATCAACCACGCCGATGGTCCATCCAAGCTGGAAGACGTCATAACATATGCATTTTGTTTGTAAACAATAAGAAGACAACACATGAACACTGAAATAATGTATGATTTTTTCATCCTAGGGACCAACTCGGTGGTATGAAGCGCCGCAGGGATGGGCGTGTGATGTTGTTGTTGATCAGGCCCCAAAGAACTTGGTGCACTTCGCCGCTCATAGCTTGAACTTGAGTGGCATAGGATTTGCCCATCGCCCAGATTAGAGTGCAGTCTTGACCAAGTGTCGAGTACTTGCATGGAGTGCTAGATATTAGTAGAGAGAAATCTTCGCCATAACTTGAGTGGCATAACATTCACCAGCATGCCATAACTTTGTCTCCAAGAAGTGGGCAGGGAACGCGCTTTTTGGCAATATTCGCATTTTCCGGATAGCGTATCAGTTTTAAGGTGAGATGAGGGTTGTTCCATGTGATTTCTGTTCAACAGGCCGGGTACCAGCAGCTAAAAGGAACGGGTTTGAAATTAAAAAAGGCGAACACACCATTCTGTACAATGCTTTAGGGTAAGTCTGGATTACTCAGCATAGGCCCTCGCGGTTGCAGACCGCTGCGAACAGGTACGTCTAATTCCGGTTCACGTCGTTCTCTTTGGACGGATGCCTTGGCTATGAGCAATGGCGGGAGTCCGACCGCATTGACTCACTGCAGCGTTGACTGCTGGTCTGCTGGTCTGGCTGATCGCAACGGTCGACCGAATTGCAGAAAAGGGCGTCATGTAGCGGTCAAATCGCAAGAAACCGAGACCGTGAGGCCCAGTGCTGAGTAATTCAAACTTGCCCTCAAAAGAGAAGGCAGTCCATGGCCAGTCCATGGCATTGCTGACTGTCTTACCACAAAGGGTTGAAAGCACAATGCTCTATGAGATGGCAAGGCATTGACGGGGGAGGGGGGGGGGGGGGG
>SZWC01001966.1:153125-176896 GCA_023375785.1 Penium margaritaceum | reverse complement strand
GGGGGGGGACGGAGGCCGGGTGGGAGGAAGGGAGTCAGGGAGGGAGAGACGTACGGAGGAAGGGAGTGAAGGACGAAGGGAGCAAGGAAAAGCGGGGTTTGGGGGGGCGGGGAGGCGGGAGAATGTGAGGGCTCGTAGGGTGAGAGATGCAATGGGGTCGAAGAGCATGCGGCAAAGGTAAAGGCAGACGAGCAGATCTCAGGCACACGGAGTCCCACTCACCCTCGGGGCTGGTCCGATCACGCCATGCGGGCGCATTCACGCGTTGCTGCCACGCACGGTTGCAGCGCTCTGCGTGTGGCAGACGCAGTCCACGCAAGATCGGCGCTTGTGCGCCAGCCTCGGACGTGCAGTCATGGAGTGTGCGGTACTATGTATAGTCAGGGACATCTATACAGGGATTTCCCACAGGGGGGCGTCGAATACAGTGACTAATCAATTGCTAGAAAACAAAAGGATTATTGGAAACGTTGTAGAAATTACAGCGGCAATCATTGCCCAGACAGCTCCGCGGCACGTGACCAGGAAGCTGCATTTATGGCAGTCAGACTGAAAATTTTCTTCTAAATTCTCGTTGACAGAGTGGGTCCTAGTTTTTCATGGCAGGACGACATAGGACACCACCGTTGAGTGTGAGATTGTTGTTTTCAATTTGTATAGGACCAGGTTTGCGATCAAATAACATGTGAATACATCCCTTGAACACGAATGGCTTCGATTACGAAGGACTCTCACGAATACTGGATGAAGTTACGGATTCCGTAGGACTCGGTATGTTGTGCGACTTTTTGGGTCCTGCAAAAAATGTTATGTGAATAATGTCGCATGACGGCAGTGAGGATGCATGTCCTACAACGTTCGGTTGTTCTTCATAGGACCAGTTATGTAGTGACAGGACCTACTATGTTTGAGAGAACGTTGTAGGACTAAACCTTTGCCAGTTACAGTCATAGGTCGTCAAAGAGATGGATTGAGTCCTACACCGTTAGAAAATGAGTCTTTCGAGTGCGTAGTGAACTAAGTCCCACTACGATATGACGAAGTCCTACGGACTTCGTCATATCGTAGTGGGACCCAGTTTGGTACCTATAGTGTCGTTCACAACGGGGGTCCTACACCAAAGTGTCACGTGTCCTGCGACGAATAGGGACCTACAACGTCTCGGTTTGTGCTTGACAGCGAACGAGGTGTGACCAGCTGCGATGATTTTTTTTCGCTTGGTCGTAAGGGGATAAGGAGCACTGAAAAGGAAAAGGCAAGAGGGTTGCACCCAGCCTGTGGGTTGTAGCATGGTGGTAGGAATTATTGATGGTTGCCTTAAAGCGCCCTGTCATTCTTCATTGAAATGCCCTTAGTTGATTGTATTTGATTGAGCTTGAATGTACTTGTAGTAGAATGTATGTATGGATCAAAAAGAGTGGGGGCGGTACCAAGTGTGGAGTGTGGGGCTGTACAATCATGGGGTGTTTAATAAAATGAATTACACAGTGTAACCGGGTGTGCAAAGGGCTACTCAAAACATTTTACGCCACGGCAATCTCATTCCGAATCACTGTGATTTCGTCAACCCATTGGGAAAAAGAGTGGGGGCGGTACCCACTGTGGAGTTTGGGACTGTGCACTCATAGGGAGTTTAATAAAATCAATTTTACAGTGAAACAGAGTGTGCAAAGGGGTAATCAAAACATTTTATGTCACAGCAATTTTATTCCGAATCACCGTGATTCCGCCGACCCATTGGAAAAAAGAGTGGGGGCGGTACCCACTATGGAGTTTGGGGCTGTGCAATCATAAAGAGTTTCATAAGATCAATTACACAGTGTATTAGGGTGTGCAAATCGCTATCTAAAACATTTTACGTCACGTTGATCTGATTCCGAAGCACCCTGATTCCGCCAACCCCATCGGAAAAAGAGTGGGGGCGGTACCCATTATGGAGCGTGGGGCTGTGCAACCATAGGGAGTTTAATAGAAGCAATTACACAGTGTACCAGAGTGTACAAAGGGCTACCAGAGAACATTTACGGCACGTCGATCTGGTTCCAATTGACCCTCATTCCGCCCGTCGCACCAGGAACTCCGTGGGTGCGCATACCGACCCCGGAGCATGAAGCTAACAAGGCAAAGGGAAATGAAAGAAAGCAAAACCACAGTGTCTTAGGGCTTGACAAGGCCTACCGGATAAAATTTACGGCACGTCGATCTGCCTCCGATTGATCCTGTTTCCGCCCATCGCACCAGGAACTCCCTGGGTGCGCATACCGACCCCGGAGCATGAAGCTAACAAGCCAAAGGGAAATGAAAGAAAGCGAATCCACAGTGTCTTAGGGCTTGACAAGGGCTACCACAGATAATCTATGGCACATCGATCGGCCTCCGATTGACCTTGTTGCCGCTCGTCGTACCAGGAACTCCCTGGGTGCGCATACAGACCCCGGAGCATGAAGCTAACAAGGCAAAGGGAAATGAAAGAAAGCGAATCCACAGTATCCTAGGTCTTAACAAGGGCTACTAGAGAAAATTTACGGCACGTCGATCTGCCTCCGATTGACCCTGTTTCCGCCCGTCGCACCACGAACTCCCTGGGTGCGCATACCGACCCCGGAGCATGAAGCTAACAAGGCAAAGGGAAATGAAAGAAAGCGAATCCTCAGTGTCCTAGGTCTTAACAAGGGCTACTGGAGAAAATTTACGGCACGTCGATCTGCCTCCGATTGACCTTGTTTCCGCCCGTCGCACCAGGAACTCCCTGGGTGCGCATACCGACCCCGGAGCATGAAGCTAACAAGACAAAGGGAATGAAAGAAAGCAAATCCACAGTGTCCTAGGTTTTAACAAGGGCTACTAGAAAAAAATCACGGCACGTCAATCTGCCTCCGATTTACCCTATTTCTGCCCGTCGCTCCAGGAACTCCATGGGTGCGCATACCGACCCCGGAGCATGAAGCTAACAAGGCAAAGGGAAATGAAAGAAAGCGAATCCACAGTGTCTTAGGGCTTGACAAGGGCTAACGGAGAAAATTTACGGCACGTCGATCTGGTTCCGATTGACCCTGTTTCCGCCCGTCATACCAGGAACTCCCTGGGTGCGCATACCGACCCTGGAGCATGAAGCTAACAAGGCAAAGGGAAATGAAAGAAAGCAAATCCACAGTGTCTTAGGGCTTGACAAGGGCTACCAGAGAAAATTTACGGCACGTCGATCTGTTTCCGATTGACCCTGTTTCCGCCCGTCGTACCAGGAACTCCCTGGGTGCGCATACCGACCCCGGCGCATGAAGCTAACAAGGAAAAGGGAAATGAAAGAAAGTGAATCCACAATGTCTTAGGGCTTGACAAGGACTACCAGAGAAAATTTACGGCACGTCGATCTGGTTCTGATTGTCCCTGTTTCCGCCCGTCGTACCAGGAACTCCCTCGGTGCGCATATCGACCCCGAAGCATGAAGCTAACAAGGCAATGGGAAATGAAAGAAAGCGAATCCACAGTGTCTTAGGGCTTGACAAGGGCTAGCGGAGAAAATGTGCGGCACGTCGATGTAGCTCCGAGTGACCATGTTTCCGCCCGTCGCACCAGGAACTCCCTGGGTGCGCATACCGACCCCGGAGCATGAAGCTAACAAGGAAAAGGGAAATGAAAGAAAGTGAATCCACAATGTCTTAGGGCTTGACAAGGACTACCAGAGAAAATTTACGGCACGTCGATCTGGTTCTGATTGTCCCTGTTTCCGCCCGTCGTACCAGGAACTCCCTGGGTGCGCATACCGACCCCGGAGCATGAAGTTAACAAGGCAATGGGAAATGAAAGAAAGCGAATCCACAGTGTCTTAGGGCTTGACAAGGGCTACCAGAGAAAATTTACGGCACGTCGATCTGTTTCCGATTGACCCTGTTTCCGCCCGTCGTACCAGGAACTCCCTGGGTGCGCATACCGACCCCGGAGCATGAAGCTAACAAGGCAAAAGGAAATGAAAGAAAGTGAATCCATAGTGTCTTAGGGCTTGACAAGGGCTACCAGAGAAAATTTACAGCACGTCGATCTGGTTCCGATTGACCCTGTTTCCGCCCGTCGTACCAGGAACTCCCCGGGTGCGCATACCAACCCCGGAGCATGAAGTTAACAAGGCAAAGGGAAATGAAAGAAAATGAATCCACAGTGTCTTAGGGCTTGACAAGGGCTACCGGAGAAAATATACGGCACGTCGATCTGGTTCCAATTGACCCTGTTTCCGCCCGTCGTACCAGGAACTCCCTGGGTGCACATACCGCCCCCAGAGCATGAAGCTAACAAGGCAATGGGAAATGAAAGAAAGCGAATCCACAGTGTCTTAGGGCTTGACAAGGGCTACCAGAGAAAATCTACGGCACGTCGATCTGCCTCCGATTGACCCTGTTTCCGCCCGTCGCACCAGGAACTCCCTGGGTGCGCATACCGACCTCGGAGCATGAAGCTAACAAGGCAAAGGGAAATGAAAGAAAGCGAATCCACAGTGTCTTAGGGCTTGACAAGGGCTACCGGAGAAAGTTTACGGCAGGTCGATCTGGTTCCGATTGACCCTGTTTCCGCCCGTCGCACCAGGAACTCCCTGGGTGCGCATACCGACCTCGGAGCATGAAGCTAACAAGGCAAAGGGAAATGAAAGAAAGTGAATCCACAATGTCTTAGGGCTTGACAAGGACTACCAGAGAAAATTTACGACACGTCGATCTGGCTCTGATTGTCCCTGTTTCCGCCCGTCGTACCAGCAACTCCCTGGGTGCGCATACCGACCCCGGAGCATGAAGCTAACAAGGCAATGGGAAATGAAAGAAAGCGAGTCCACAGTGTCTTAGGGCTTGACAAGGGCTACCGGAGAAAGTTTACGGCAGGTCGATCTGGTTCCGATTGACCCTGTTTCCGCCCGTCGCACCAGGAACTCCCTGGGTGCGCATACCGACCTCGGAGCATGAAGCTAACAAGGCAAAGGGAAATGAAAGAAAGTGAATCCACAATGTCTTAGGGCTTGACAAGGACTACCAGAGAAAATTTACGACACGTCGATCTGGCTCTGATTGTCCCTGTTTCCGCCCGTCGTACCAGCAACTCCCTGGGTGCGCATACCGACCCCGGAGCATGAAGCTAACAAGGCAATGGGAAATGAAAGAAAGCGAGTCCACAGTGTCTTAGGGCTTGACAAGGGCTACCGGAGAAAGTTTACGGCAGGTCGATCTGGTTCCGATTGACCCTGTTTCCGCCCGTCGCACCAGGAACTCCCTGGGTGCGCATACCGACCCCGGAGCATGAAGCTAACAAGGAAAAGGGAAATGAAAGAAAGTGAATCCACAATGTCTTAGGGCTTGACAAGGACTACCAGAGAAAATTTACGACACGTCGATCTGGTTCTGATTGTCCCTGTTTCCGCCCGTCGTACCAGGAACTCCCTGGGTGCGCATACCGACCCCGGAGCATGAAGTTAACAAGGCAATGGGAAATGAAAGAAAGCGAATCCACAGTGTCTTAGGGCTTGACAAGGGCTACCGGAGAAAATCTACGGCACGTCGATTTGCCTCCGATTGACCCTGTTTCCGCCCGTCGCACCAGGAACTCCCTGGGTGCGCATACCGACCCCGGAGCATGAATGTTCATGGTGCTTTGACATGGGGTACTCCCACTTTTCGAGTGATTTATTTGTGACATTTCCATCACGGTATTTTGAGGAATGGATTCATCATTATGGAATTACATTGAGACACCGGGTGAAACAAACATCCTCATCAGGTATACAACCATTACACCTCCATGCAAAAAAAAAAAATCCGAATCTGCTTCATGTTCCCTGATAAACCATTGTACGACCTTTACGGCTCCGTTGTAGGACCCATGACCTGAAGTCCGGTGCGGGTCCTCTTTTGGAGCCGGAGCTAAGGTACGCTGCAGGACCCGTTCCCGCCGGTTCTCCTACTACATTGTTATAGGTTTCCCACAGGTCCTGTGCAAAGATGAACTTTGAAACGGTCCTATGAAAAATTCTTCCACGAAGGTCCTATGAGAACGCCTGATCGACCCTGATTTGGTCCTATGCAAACGTTTACGAAGCAGGTCCTGGTCGAGTCTGGCGCGTATGATGCAGGACCTGTTTCCGCGATATTACCTTCTATGTTCTTATGCGTCTCCCATGGGTCCCATGAGGACGGCTGGTTCATACGCGGTGCGATGATCAACTTTGAACTAGTCCTATGCAAAATTTAGCGAAGCAGGTCCTGGCCGACTCTTCTTCACGCGGCGCGTACGGTGCAGGACCTGTTCCCGCGTATTGTCCTACTAAGTTCTCATTCAGGTCCTCTGAAGACTTAGGGTCCTCTGAAATACACAGCGATGCGGGTCCTGTGAGTACGGCAGGTCATATGAAATACACAACGATGCAGGTCCTCACGAAGATTTCTTGACGCGTCTGAGATGCCGCAGGACACACCTCCGAAACAGGTCCTATAGCATGTCATTGTCGACGCGCCGTAGGTCACTAAACGGCATGTTCTGTTCACAGCAGTTTCATATAAAGCTTGTTGTGCACCGAGAATATCGGGTTAGGCCGTGGCCTCTTCAACCACTGACCACCCTCACAAGATACTCCTCGCCACCAAGGTATGTGAATCGCTTTTCTGAATTTATGTGTCCAGCTTCGGGTGATCTTTTACTTGAAATAGTCGTCCTGCTGGTTGTATGGGCCTTCCAGTTCGCAGTCCTTTTCTTGGTTCTGGCATTGTACTTGTAGTGGAACTATCGTTTTAGCGTGGTATTCACTGCTTGTTATCTATGCTCTTCGTTGGCCAAACTATTTGATGTCTGCCTCTGACACTCCCTGCCCGCCCGTTTCGAGTACGGTGTTGTACTTATCTTGGTAGGCACGTGTCGAAACCGTTCCTACGAAGCCTGATGTTGTCTCGTTTCTTTGTGTAAATTCTGCAGATGACGCGGCCGCATCAGGAACATCGGGCACAAAGTCCTACCAACAGCCTTGGGGTCTCCTACAACCGGTCGCCACCAACGGGACACCGTTCAAGGGTGAGATGGCCTGTTGACATGGCTATGATCGGGGCAAATTACATGTCACTGAATGTTCGTTGTCACATCTGCAATGATACAGGTCGGAACTGTACTTTCAAGGAACTTGTCAACGTCTATACCTCAAACCGGCAACTTTTCCCTCCACGATCCTTTGTAAAACGTCGGTGCACGAGAGACAAAGCTGAGACAAGAAACCGGGTGAAGGCTGGTGGGATCTGGATTTGTACCGACAAAGATTGCAATGGTCCACACTCCACTCTTCCTCGGCGCCGTGACGGTGAAGGAGGATTCCAAAATGCGGCCGGTCACATGCGTTATTACTGTCGTAGGTAAGAACTATGCTAAAGTCTTGGGTGTGTTGGAAAACTTGGGACTTGTGATCGTTAAAAACACTTTGCGTTGACCTGTGCACATGCGTGACAATGAAGTTGAATGTTCCCGACTTTGAAGCACTGTTTATCAGGGACGAGGAGAATGATACTTGGACTCAAAAGCCGGAGTTGAAAGTGTGCCCCCACTGTAAACCTAACGTGGGCGGACTGTTGAAGAAGGCGTGTTGTTCGGACTGTCCTCTTGACAGGGTTCGTCCTCGTGTGCCAACAACAGTTGAGATTTTCGCTGACGTGGTGCGTCAGGCTAATGGGTGTGGTCAGAGCGGTGAGGGGGTAGATTGCACGCCCTTGAGGAGGGATGGTCCGGCGTCGGGTGAAGCTGGAGTGGAGGGTTGTGTTGGCTTCGAAGAAGCCTTGGGAGATCATGGGTTGGGAGGAACTGCTGAACGTGGGGGCGATGCTCCAGGGCATCAAAGTGGCGTCGAAGAAGCGGGTCGTGCCCATCCATTCGACCTCAATGAGCATGCAACCTCCCTGAAGGTGTGTTGACATAGATAAAAATATTTCAACCAGTTATGTTCCGAAGAGTGAATTGACAGTTTAAATGACAACTTAGATGAAAACCATCTTGATTTTGCAGGAGCTTGGAGCTCGTGTCCGCTTCTACAGGAATTTGCCCATTTATGTCTTTGAGGAACTTCATCTCCGAGCTTCCCGAAAAGTTTTGAAGCCCAAAAGGGGGACTGTCCCATCGGGCGACCCGTACGACATTTTCGAAGCGGATCTTCAACTTGATCAAGCTGCACATTTTGTTGTTCGAATTGGTGACTCTGTTGCCCTTCTGCCAGATTTTGACCATGACCATCATAGAACTCTTGTTCCCTGCTTGCCCGTTCCAAAGCCGCCAGAGCGCTATGGAATTCCGGTACATGTTTGGCTTTCGTGGGGTGGTGGAGTGCATTGTACTTGTAGTCGAAGCCGTCGGGGTGAGGGTTGTGTCCATGAGAAGTGGGCAAGAATACACCTCTCAAGACCACTGACAGAGGGTAGTTGGAGGGAAGAACCAGTCGTACCCGTGTGCATTTCTCAAAACGACAGTCCATGTTTCTCCATTCTCGATGATGCAGCAGTCCGGCCAGGTGAAAGAGTGTTGGGCTGGGGCTTGTTGGAGGGGGAAAATCCTGAAAAGCATACTTGTTCACCAGCCTTCAGTCCAGACCTGTACTCTCACTTGGCAGGTGAATCATTTCATGTTCAGTCCCTGTTTGCTGTCAAGTCAGTCCATGTTCTCTCCTCATCCTCACAAAGCAACAGATCCACATTATAATGATTTTTTTGTGTGAATTTGCAAGTGTTAACACGTCAGCAAATGAGCAAGTTAACAGGTTCATTAGACGGTTCTCGCTGCAAAGGTATACCTATTGGATGGCAAATTTCATGGAGATGACCCGCTTGGTCTTCGCCTGCTGGAATATGCAGAAGAACAAAAACAAGATTTATGGCTACATCGACGAGGCTGAGGTGGAGACTGTAGCACGCCGTTCTTGTGAGAATGTTGCTAATGAGAGACTCGTTGCTTTATCCGATGACGAGGGAAGGTTGGACAAACTGAGTGTTGATGTTGAAGGCGATCATGGCACGTCTGGTCAGTCTAGTCATAGTGAAGATGTTTTGGATCAACTCGAAAGAATGACAGGCGGTGTTACAAATTTTTAACAGAAATGAATTATGTCCATTTTTCCCCTGATTTTTGGTACGTGTATGCAACAGTTGTCTGAAACGAATGTTCTTTTAAATGTAAATGGAGTTTCTGGATAGAATTTGTTATTAGTTTTTCTTGGTTTGTACAAATCACAATTCCAGTTTATTCTTGCATTGTTCATCCCTTGAATATATATGTATATATTATTATACGTATATACAAATATGTATTGTACAAGATCTATTGTCAGTTTATAAGTTCTAAACTGTAGCCGAGGTAACATATATACCCTCAAGACTAGGAATATGGTAAAGAAATATTTACATTATCAGTAATCTGAGAACATAGCATATGTATCATCATCCGTCCTCATCCAGTATGTGCATTAGAAAAAACTTGGTATGTGCAGTTTTCCAGATAACTGATATTGTGTTTTCTCTGCGACAGTTTAAGTCTACTTGCAGAAATGTTTATGTATCATGTTAACTTGAGTTTTTCTACATAATAATAATAATAATGTAATTTAGAAGCAATGAATATCTGGAGTGAATTATGCACAGTACTTATGGCAAACATTTCGAGTTACTCAGTTGTCAAATGTTTCTAAACATCCATCATTATTGCCGGATAGAATCAGGTAGAAAGTAACATGCTACATCTCACTTTTCCCAACAGTGGCTAGCGTTTTTGCTGATTCCTTGTGGGGATCGGAGAATACATATTTCTCTCATCCACTTACAGACTGTTTGTCTGCTTCTTCCGGCCTGCACAAGACGTTTGAGTGAGAGATATGTTGACTCGAGTTTTTGTACATATGTATTTTCTAATAATAATGTAATTTAGAAGCAAAGAATATCTGGAGTGAATTCTTCATCCAGTTCACCATATGTATACCTCAAAGTTATTGCATGTTTTTTCATCGTCCTTTTACATATGAGAACATGGATGTTACAATGTACGTTTCCTCATCGTATTTATGCACAGTAGTTATGGCAAACATTTCGAGTTAGTCAGTTTTCAAATGTTCCTAAACATCCATCAGGATAGAATCAGGTAGAGAGTAACATGCTACATCTCACTTTTCCCCCAACACTTGCTGTCGTTTGTGCTGATTCCTTGTCTGGATCGGAGAATACATGTCTCTCTCATCCACTTGCGGATTGTTCTTCTGCTTCTTCCGGCCTGCACAAAACGTTTGCGTGAGAGATAAGTTGACTTGACCCAAGTACAATCAAGTTTCAGTTCAACACGATTTTCCATCGAATCATCACATACCATGCTTGTCACTGTCTGAAAGGTCTTCATCTTCTACCTCTGTGGCACGGACACCTCTCTCCAAGCAGTCAACAGCTCCTTGCAATGCTTCAGTGCAACTCTGCAAAGTCAGATGAAAATTGTTATGAAATGTGTTAACATATACGACCTATGTGTACTCTACATACTTTACTTTCTAAGCAGTATATACCTGCGTAGTTCGCCTCTGGGACTCGTACACTTTGATCGACTGTTCCAAATGTACATCATCTGCACAATATCATTTTGACGAAAACATGCTCAATGCTTTGTTTGAGTAAAAAGACATGTATCAACATTCTCTACAATACTTACTTCGAGATGCAATTTTCCTCCCACGTCCAATGAGTTTCCTCATATTCCTGATCATCGCTTTCCCGTGATTGTACCAGTTGTCAAATGCCTCCTCAAAATCTTCAGTGTACACTTGGAGTTGTTCAGCCATTGCTTTGATCACAGCAGTCGGTTCAGGGGTAAGAGCAGCCCGTGCTCCGTGAGAGGATGACGTCGGATGTGGGAGAATACCAGCACCTGGTTCGGCGCATAGGTCTTCAAACAAGGTATCAAGAACGTTGTAGCCCGAAGTGAAGTTGCCAAACTGGTTCAGGGTCTGCAAAAGAGCAGGATGTTGAGCAAAAATTAGGGAAAATCACCGAAGGTCAACATGGCCTCAATATAACCATTCAAGAAATGCAAACGCTTACACACCTCCATCGCTGGTTCTTGCGGTGCACTCCCAAACGTTCCATTCAATGCTTCTTGGTTGGACGGATGTGTGCTATGGACATTTCCAGATTCATTCACGGCTCCTTGAGAGAGCCATGATGGAAAACTAGATTCCGCAGCACTACTAGGTGCCGCGGTACCGGCATCACCAGGAGGGACAGTGCCGCCAAAGACATCGGCAGCACCTTGGAAACCAGCAGAGGACGCTCCAGTAGAAGGTGCAGCAGGTACACTGACGGGTACTTCTTTGTTTGCTTCAGTAGCAGTGCTTGGTGCGGCAGCGCAGTTTGCAGCGGAACTGTTTGCAGGGCGGGGAACATAAACATCAGTGGGACATGCGACTCCGGCCGTAGCAATGACACGGCTGGGAGCGTGTGATCCAGCAACTTCACTACGCCCGTGTGACGCAACTCTCAAAGCTGCCAAACCACACTCAACAGCCTCTACTCCGACAGGCGACGACAGATGGACAGCAGCATCACGGACATGTTGATCAGGGGCAGCAAGCCCTGCAGGGGCATTAGCCTGTAGAGAATCTGTGCACGCAGGAGCTACAGCTGCGACAGAGGCAGCTGCAGCCTGGTCTGCGACGACATCACAAACAGGAGCTACAAAGCCCGTCTCCGCAAGGGCAGTAGAAGCAAGGGCTGCAAGATCTGCAGTTGCAGCAGCAGGGGCTGCAGGACCAGGGCTAGCAGATGCGGTGGCTGCAAAGACGGCAGGCTTAGGGGCAGGGGCTGTAGCAGTAGCAGACGCAGTTGCGGCGGTAGCGGCAGTGACAGCAGGAGCGGTTGCACCGGCGGCTGCAGTGGCAGCGGCTGAACCATCGGCGGCAACATCGCCCACATTGGCTGCCGCGTTTGCAGCATCCGCCTGCAAAAGAAGACGATGTTTTTAAGCAATAGTTCACCATAACAGCGGCAACTTCAGTGAATACCGACAAGCTCAAACTCAATACCTGGTTGTCTTCTCCATCAATTCCCCCGCCGGTTCCATCCAATTTTGCCTACCAATAATGCGTATCCGTCAGTTGGAATCTCTATGGTTTCATGAAACCAGCAAAACATGCTAGAAGGGCAGAAACATTCTTACCGGCTGAAACCATTTCGAAGCTTCGCCAACAACTTTAGTTTGCTGGTATGACTGGTAGAGAGGGCGTGGATTTTTCACAACTTTCTTCCACTGTGACGCGTCACTTATGTGGAAGTCGACGATTTCTGGTTCACCTTCCCTGAACGGGTTCAGATTCACCCACGGCTGTTGGAAGAAAGATTCCAGGTTGATTGTCAACGCTATAGGATTTCTTGGATTCTTGCTTGCTCTCAGGAGCGACTGAGCATGCCGCGTCTTTTCGATGAACCACGACGTTGCAGGACTTGTCGTCTTCAAGCGGTCAAGTCTAGTCACTATGCCAGAATCGTCACGAGCGTTCAGAAACTCGATGAGCTTATCAACACTGTGAAACCGAGCGTGACCGATGCCGAAGAGAAACCCTTCATACTCAGCTTCCCACTGTTTCTTGGGTGCTCCACAACTGAAAATGTCTGCAAAGAAAAGAGTGTTCCGTCAATCTTCTGTTCTACGTTACTAGTACTAAGAGCAACCACAAGAAACGCCGCTCACCTGTCTGTGGGTCGAAGAAGGACTCCAAGGGCTTCTCGACACTCTCCGCATTCCGCCGCCTATGGAGGAACCCCCTCCCTCTTCCCCTTGTGCCCGGAGACCGGAGATTACCTTGGTTCATCAGATGCACTCGTGGGTCCTCAGAAACAGCGACTGCAGCCGTGACAGAAGTCTGAGGCTGAGAGGAATTGTCATGAAACTGCACTACGGTGGGGACATGGCGGGTGGCGCAAGGGGGTGAATCATCAAGGACAACCGTACGTCGATTGCGGACGAGCGAAGAATTGGATGGAGGGGGAGACGACTCTTCAACTATCCTAACATCGCTGTCGTTTGAAATGGAACTGACAACACTCCCTTCGTCAGTACTCTCAGCGCTGCTCTCGTTAGAGATAAGATCGACGTAGTTCCTGCGAGACATATCGTAGAGTGAGCATCACAACCATGGTGACAGCGTCGTCCGCCAGTGCAAAACCAAACAGAGTGAAGGGCGATCACAAAATAAATGGCGCGAGACGAGAAAGTACTTGACTCACCGTGATGCGGCGCGAACGCTGTGGGACCTTGTCATTTGACATGACCCGAAACGGTGTAGGACACAGAATGTCAAACAACCAACGATGAGCACTACTGCGTGGGACTTGTCACACGACTGTCGGTTATAACGTCGACGTCGTGTGACCTGCATGATTATGAAGGACGCATGAAATGGCATTTGCCTCCTGCGTAGTTTGCAACAGGTCCCACCGCGTCGTCCCATCGTGGGGTCACCATGACGTCCGGTCATACCCCGTAGGACCGATGTGAGTTCCACAGGTCCTACAAAGTTTTTGACCAGGTAGGACCCGGTAAGCGATTGGATCGGGAATGGACTATAGGCATCGAGAGGGGTCCGTCCCCGTCTGCTTGGCTGTCTGGGGTCACTCTGACGTCCAGTCATACCCCGTGGGACCTGTGTGACATCAACAGGTCCTACAACGTTGTCGACCGAGTGGGAACCGATGCAAATGAAACGGATTAGGACCGTAGGTATCCAAGTAGGTCTTTCTCCGTCTGCATGGCAGCGTTCAGCATTACAATGTTTGCAAAGTATGCATGAGTGAACACTAGGTTTGCAGTTAACATCGAGTGGGTTTGTTTTGCAAATCAATAATGGGAACTTATTTGTTACACCATGACGCACCAGGCTATCGACGGTCACTCTGATGTCCGCTCATACGCCGTAGGACTTGTGTGGTAGGAAGGGGTCCTACAACGTCGTACAAGGTATCTCACCGGGTAGGACCCAGGTTTCCGAATAAACTTTTGTGGGACCTATTGACTTGGCGGGGGTCCCACCCCGTCTACATGCCAGCGTTGAGAGCGACGAGTTTTGTTCTGTATGCATCCGTTTACCGCTTGTGGTGTTGAACACGAGGTTTGTGATGAACTCACAAGTGGTTTGTGTTGCAAATGGTATGTAGCAACTAGTTTGTGACACCATGTGGAAACAAGCTGTCTGCGGACGGCCAGTCATAATTCACAGGACCTGTGTGATACATAGGCCCTATAACGTATGTCAACGGGTAGGACCTCGGTTTCCGACTAAACTTTTGTAGGACCTGTGGACATGGCGCGGGTCCCACCCCGTCTGCATGCCAGCGTTGAGAACGACGAGTTTCGTTATGTATCCATCCGTTTACAGCTTGTGGTGTTTAACACGAGGTTTGTGATGAGGTCACAAGTGGTTTGTGTTGCAAATGATATGTAGCAAATAGTTTGTGACACCATGTCGCAACAAGCTGTCTGCGGACGACCAGTCATACTTCACAGGACATGTGTGATACATTGGACCTACAAGATATCTCACCGGGTAGGACCCCGGTTTCCAAATAAACTTTTGTGGGACCTGTGGACTTGGCGGGGGTCCCACCCCGTCTGCATGCCAGCGTTGAGAACGACGAGTTTCGTTATGTATCCATCCATTTACAGCTTGTGGTGTTTAACACGAGGTTTGTCATGAGGTCACAAGTGGTTTGTGTTGCAAATGATATGCATCAACTAGTTTGTGACACCATGTCACAGCAAGCTGTCTGCGGACGGCCTGTCATACTTCACAGGACCTGTGTGATACATAGGCCCAATAACGTATCTCACCGGGTAGGACACCGGTTTCCGATTTAAACTTTTGTAGGACCTCCGGTCTTGGCTCAGGTCCCACCCCGTCTGCATGCCAGCGTTCAGAAAGACGAGTTTCGTTATGTATCCATCCGTTTACCGGTTGTGGTGTTTAACACGAGGTTTGTGATGAGGTCACAAGTGGTTTGTGCTGCAAATGATATGTATCAACTAGTATGTGACACCAAGTCGCAACAAGCTGTCTGCGGACGGCCAGTCATATGTCGAAGGTCCTGTGTGATACATTGGCCCTACAAGATATCTCACCAGGTAGGACCCCGGTTTCCGACTAAACTTTTGTAGGACCTGTGGACTTGGCACGGGTCCCACCCCGTCTGCATGCCAGCGTTGAGAACGACGAGTTTCGTGATGTATGCATCTGTTTACCGCTCGTGGTGTTTAACACGAGGTTTGTGATGAACTCACAAGTGGTTTGTGTTGCAAATGATATGTAGCAACTAGTTTGAGACACCATGTCGAAACAAGCTGTCTGCGGACGGCCAGTCATACTTCACAGGACCTGTGTGATACATGGGCCCTATAGCGTATCTCACCGGGTAGGACCCTGGTTTCCGATTAAACGTTTGTAGGACCTGTGGACTTGGCATAGGTCCCACCCCGTCTGCATGCCAGCGTTGAGAACGACGATTTTCGTTATGTATCCATCCGTTTACAGCTTGTGGTGTTTAACACGAGGTTTGTAATGAACTCCCAACTGGTTTGTGTTGTAAATGATATGTAGCTACTAGTTTGTGACACCATGACGCAACAAGCTGTCTGCGGACGTCCAGTCATACTGCACAGGACCTGTGTGATACATAGGCCCTATAACGTATCTCACCGGGTAGGACACCGGTTTCCGGTTTAAACTTTTGTAGGACCTCCGGACTTGGCTCAGGTCCCACCCCGTCTGCATGCCAGCGTTCAGAAAGACGAGTTTCGTTATGTATCCATCCGTTTACCGGTTGTGGTGTTTAACACAAGGTTTGTGATGAGGTCACAAGTGGTTTGTGTTGCAAATGATATGTATCAACTAGTTTGTGACACCATGTCGCAACAAGCCGTCTGCGGACGGCCAGTCATATGTCGCAGGACCTGTGTGATACATTGGCCCTACAAGATATCTCACCGGGTAGGACCTCGGTTTCCGACTAAACTTTTGTAGGACCTGTGGACATGGCGCGAGTCCCACCCCGTCTGCATGCCAGCGTTGACAACGACGAATTTCGTGATGTATGCATTTGTTTACCACTTGTGGTGTTTGACACGAGGTTTGTGATGAACTCACAAGTGGTTTGTGTTGCAAATGATACGTAGCAACTACTTTGTGACACCATGTCGAAACAAGTTGTCTGCGGACGGCCAGTCATACGTCACAGGACCTGTATGATACACAGTCCCTATAGCGTATCTCACCGGGTAGGACCCTGGTTTCCGATTAAACGTTTGTAGGACCTGTGGACATGGCGCGGATCCCACTTCGTCTGCATAGCAGCGTTCAGCACGACGAGTTTTGTATGCATCCATCCGTGAACAGCTTCTGGTGTTCAGCACTAGGTTTGCACTGAACATCGAACTGGTTTGTGTTGTAAATGACATGTACCAACCAGTTTGTTACACCATGACACAACAAGCTGTCTAAAGACGTCCAGTCTTGTTAACGCTGGACCTGTGTGATACCTCGGGTCGTACCGCTTCAGGCTCCACTCCGTTGACGTCCCGGCAGGACCTGTTTCGTCACGAGCTCGTAGTAGGACCCGTTGTGTACTGAGCAGGACCTGAGGCATGGTACGCCAAACCTGCACATCATCACGTAGGTTCGCGGTGCAAACCAGCCGTTTGTCGAGGTTACGGAAGGGCCTCCCATGGTGGGATCAATGGTAGCTGAAGAAAGCTTGGTTCATCCGTTTTGGGCTTGGACCAGCCATTGGTTCATTGATCAAACTAGGGTGTTCTCGCAATGATATTGCTGCTGTCTGCAAAGGGAACGCGCAGGACCCAAGGCGTCTTCGTTTTCAATATTGTGAAACGCCTTAGCAAGTTATGTCATTGCATAACGTCCTTGAGAATGTATCCAGTTTTCATGTTGTTTGCTAGGTAAACCTGAGCTTTTAAGCAGTCAAATCCTGCATTCCACATCTCCATTTTCTTCCCACATTCATCCTCCATGTCGTTTCGTCGGCTTGCCTAGCAACGGGGAGGTCCCACGCCGTTTTGGATTTGTTTTAATTTCCATTTTTGCCGCTAGAGTCCAAACTGCAACGACCGTATCCGGTGCAATTCACATGCACAAGTCTGTCATGATCGCGATCTTGGGAAATCAACCTTACAGTGCGCTCCATGACAGAACAGTGGGCGCTCCATGACAGGACCGTGGGCTGGCTTCCTGTCTTGTAATGGAGGTCCCCGACTCACATACCATCTCGTGTTTCCAGTCATGGGGCAGAGGGTCGGCAGTGGCGAGTAGGGCGGCTGAAGGGGTGACGAAACGACGTGGGGTGTGGCAACAAAATAGTTTCGAGTTCGTGGGCACGACCCGCCGGCGCCGATGTGCGTCATTGCGCCCCAACTGGTTCGAACAACGCTTTCCGTACATTCTTTTCCAACGTCGCAACCCAGTCAAGCGGGTGCACTACCTCAGCACCGAGACGCGGCCGAGGATTGAAGCCGCCTTCCTAGCAATGCCATTGATGGAGGAAACGGGTAACAGTTGAACATTTCTCAGGAATAGGTTGAATTCACATAATTTCAGTAAATACATCCATTTTTTATGTAACAACATACAGGCCCCCGATGCGGGTCTTTCTTCCTTGTCAATCCCCCATCGTCGCTTCGGTCGATCTCCCCTCAGATTCTTTGCATTCCCCGATCCCCCCTCCTCCACGTCACCAAAGATGTCCCCCATCTTTGCGAAAGGCTCCAGAAATCAACGAGCAACCCACAATTTCATATGTCCGGGTCCACACCCTCCTCGCCTCAACATCCCCCTCCCACACCCTTCCGCCTATCCCAACCTCTCAATCATGTAAGGCCATTCCAGTGACCGGCCAGTCACCTGACTGGCCGCCTGCTAGCTGCCCATCGAGTTGGCCGCTTGATCGGCGGCCTCCTGGTCGCGAGCCCTCGTCCTCGCCCTCCCCTCCTTGCCTCATTGGGTCAGCTAGACAAGGGAAGATGGAAAACGAGAGACAAAAATCTCTCGTAAAATTTTCTAGCGTGTCTCGCACGTCACGCTTTTGTGCTAGTGCGTTGGATAGAAATTAAAGTCCGTTTAGTACGAACTTCTAGTTTCGGACATGGACCCATAAAGAGGGGACGAAGTAAAAAATCAAAATGGGCCTCTCGATACTCAAAATAATTTAGTTCCCCTCCACGGATTGTTGATGAAAATTTCCCCAAGAGTGACGCAGAGGGGAAAACCCCTCAAACGAGCTTTGGACGTGATTTTTCTGTGACTTCCAACGACTTTTGAGCAAGAGCTGAGGTTACAACAGTTACATGAGTCTACCCCTTCTAATTTTACTCTACATTGAATTATTAATGGAATACTTTCAGAATAGTAACACCCTTGTTTATAATTTTCACAATAACACAAGCCATAAATCATTGTCACTAAATCTCATCTTAGCTCACCAATCGTGTTTAAGTTCTCCCAGCTCGCTTTTCACGTTTCTCTATTCCACTAAATTACAAGCTTGCCATATCCAGCAGGCAAAACTTCCTTCAATTCATACAAGGACGGACTCCTAATATGTCCATCATTTCGCCAGATAGAGCAGCGCTGTCCATCGTCGAAAACGACATAACAGCGATGCCCATGTTTGTCTTTCTTTGAGCGAAAATGGGCATGGCTGTCATATATTTCATGTATTTAACGGATTTTGACTTCGAGGGCGAAGTCGAACTTCGCCCGTCATCGCGAGCTCGCAGGAGGGGTTCCGTGGCAAAACCTCCCTGCGAGCTCGCGATGACCCAGCCAAACCCCCTATTTTAACTTAGGGTTTGTTGAGGCTTTGAGGGGGTTTGCGAGATACGGCGCACGCTTTGATTGAGGAAAGGGAATCTGCCGGGCCCCGCTACCGCGGGGCCCGGCAGATGCCCGGCAAGTAAAAAGATATAACCCAGATCCCCCAGTGTAACTAGGGGGTTTGTTGGATATTGCGGGGGGTTTGCGACATGCGGTGCACTCTATGATAGAAGAAAGGGGATCTGCCGGGCCCCGTCCCAGGAAAGTAGAAAATTATAACCCAAACCCCCTATTTCAACTAGGGGTTTGCTCAGAGTTCGTGAATTCCCCCCTGCGAACATACAAGTTTTGGATTTCGCACTTGCGAACTCCAAAACTCGCAACATGGTGACTTCTGGCATCGGTGAGGCCGGTGATAGAAGTCGCTGACTTTTCTCTCGAAGTCGGCGACGTCCGACTTCGAGAGCGAAGTTGAATCCCGTTTTCGCTCGTACATTCGAAAACATGGACACCGCTGTCATGTCGATTTCGACTATGGACAGCGCTGGTTAATCTGGCGAAATGATGGGCACCGGAGCATTTGTGCTCTTCATACCATATCCCCGTCTCCAAAGTTATTCACCTCATCCTCTCCCAAGCAGTATCTTTCACTAAATCTTAGAAGACTACCCCCCTTGCTATCACTACCATCTACACATGGCCGAAGCTTCATTCTCTCCGTCCATCTTGTGGAAGTTTCACCTGACATTCTGCAATTAACTCACCTACCTCCTTATGTGAGACTTCAATTCTGGTGTCAAGCCAATTGATTGTCAACTTTTATCCTTTCAAAAATTTCTCTCTTGTCTTAACATTTCTACAGGTCCACGCCTTGTTTCACACCTTTCGCAAAATTTGCTCCTCGTAACAAAAATTCACACTCTCCACCCCGAACCTGCTTCCCCATGCATGCTTTGACCAGATCTATCACACCCTTACTCTACCTCTCACAATTTGGACCATCAAAGACATAACCCTACTTTCCACCCCCGGACAAGTCTACGCGAACCTTCCTATGCTAAACCTACTTGCTTCTCAATCCGAAAGGTATTTCCAATGCAAACTTGATACCTCCTACCACTCTCGTCCTTGGGTCAAGCTTTACTGCTTTGGCCTCTTCTAGTACAACGTGCTCCTCTCTGAATTTCAATTCGCTCGTTATTGGAAACATTACATTCAAGAAGAAGCTTTCTACAGAAAAACATACTATCCAAAAACTTGAGTCGTGAGTTTCCTGCTCACAAGGTACAAATGCACAAGGTCAAATGAAATCAAACTTTTCAAATAAACAAATGAGGCATTGAACTAGCCCAAGACCTTCAAGTGGAACAACCAAGGTACACTCCAGTCCCCTCCCCTCACCTCCCGGATCTGACCAAGCGCACCCCCTATACGGCTCCACATTTTAGTACTCCTTTGTTTTCTAAACATGGTTGTAACCGACTTAGGCTGGACTGGAGGGATAGTTCAATACCAAGAATATCGGGAGATTGCATCTGGCTCAGTGTGCGGATAGGGTGAATGTGAGAATGTTTCTCCTCATAAGGTGAACCTCGATCCAAGAGATATCCGGTATGTATCTTAAAGAAGGAGATATTTGTTTAAGAACACTTCAAAAAATCATTCCAGACTGTTGTTTGTTCTTGATACGGATAATATCATGAGGGGAATTCAAGGGGTAAGCTAATGTTTTTTAAGACGTTCATCTAATGATTAACTTTTTTATGAGGCGGTGATGATCGTGAGTTAGCCCTGTGTTGTTGTATAAGGTAAAAGAAAGATGCCTAAAGGGTGTACCAATCAGCGTTGGAGACTTTTGGTTTGATAGGAACTAATAGAATTTCAATCATCTACGGGAAGTAATTTTAGGGAAAAGGATTGTACCTAATCCCTTGTGAAACAGTCTTAGGTTGGGCCAAAGGAGGAAACAACATTCACTGGTTTCCTATTCGGCAAAGAGTGCAGACACACTGGGCTATCTCCTACTAGAAACAATAAACATATCAAATGGTATCGAGCGGTGGATGATTGTGGTTTGGAGCTTCTTTGGCTTCATTTGAAAAGCACAAATCATGTTCCACACATATTGACTGGGCGTTGAAGTGAGCATCAGGAGTATATGCTACCCACTTTCAGTATACCTATCCCATTTTTTCCAGTTGTTTGAAATAGCATACAAAAATACCTTTGTGAACACTTGCAAATTAGTGCGATAATACAATTCCCGAGCATCCTTGGTTGTGCCAAATTTGTATCCTAGTTACATCTTGGTTGTACCCTACTTGAGCCCTGGTTGATCCCTACTTGTGTCCAAGTCACAACCTGATACAAATCTAATTGCGCCTTAGCTTTACCCATAGTGTACCCTAGCTGCATCATGGTTGCGCACTATTCTTACCCTAGTTGCACGCTAGTTCTGCCCTAGATGTGGCATCTTCACACTGTACTTACACCCAGGTTGTTCTTAGTTCAAGCTCCTATTGTGCTTCACACTGTACTTGCACACTACTTCTGCTCTAGTTGTGACCTAGTTATGCCCTAGTAGCATCTCTATTGCACCATGGCCGTGTCCTAATTTCGCCCTAGATATGCCCTAAATTGTGCCGTCATTGCAGACTGGTCACATCCCTATTGTTGTTGTTGTTGTTTTTGTTTTTGTTGTTGTTGTTGTTGTTGTTGTTGTTGTTGTTGTTGTTGTTGTTGTTGTCGTTGTTGTTGTTGTTGTTGTTGTTGTCCTTACTGGGACCTCTCAGCTCACGTCCATTGCCTTGCAGATCCTTGAGGAGGCAGAGAGGAGTTATGGTTAATCACCCTAAATTCATACATGTGACAATTAGTGTATCCAATTAGTGTATGTCACTAGATCCCAGATGTACACTCCTTGTACAAGGTGTTGGTTTTTTTGGATTATATGTACTTTGTACTTGTTTTTCTTAGAATTCCATGTTCACTAACATGTTCACTTCCCAATACACTTGCTGATACACAGTTCTATGGGCGAGGTGATTGGTCATATATGGCAGAGAGTACGGGAGACTGGGGGAGCAGACGCAAGTCCGGCAGCTGGCGAGCAGCCTCAGGATACACTCACATCGTTGCTAATCCCCTCTTGGAGAGCTCACATTTGTCCTCGAGACAATCCACTATCGTGCTTATTTGTTTGTGAACTGCAATACCTTGGTGACCTACTTTAGTCTTGCTTGTGAGTTCGTGTTAGTTTAGATAGGCATAGAGTGTGTCAAAACTCTGTTTGTGGGCAGGTTGCGACATGGGGCAGGTTTTCCCATGACCTATTTTTTAGCGAGTACCGGCGAGCTCTCTCTCGCCGGCCAACAGGTGGACTCGATTAGCGAGTACCACCTCGTAGGACTGTCACTCGATCTCTCACTCGCGTTTCCGACACTCCCGTCCTCCACACACATCCGTTTTGACCACCGTCAGTTGCATTCTGACCACACTCTCATGCTGCACACATTCACGTGAGGGATAGGTGGAAGGCTGCTATTGTTTTGGTATCAGAGCATGACGAGCCAAGCTTGTCGTGCTGCGCTTGGGAAGCACAGTGAGATCCTCGGGAGGGGGGGACCCGCCAAGCCGTAGTCGCAGCCACAGCGGCGCAAACCAACAGCGGCAGTGGCAGCCGCGAGGAGCAGCAGCTGCAGAGGCAGCTGCACAGAGCAGCAGCTGCAGCGACAGCGAGGCGCAGCAGCGAGCAGCGGCAGCAGCGGCAGTCAACCACTACAGTGGCGGACGGCAGCCGCGGCGTCGGCTACCTCGCTTCGTGCAGCAGCGGATGGCGGCTGCTACAGGCGGCTGCAGCAGCGAGCAGCAGCCACAGTGGCAGCTGCTCAGCCGGAACAGTGATGGCAGCTGCACAGAGCAGCAGCTGCCGCGCCGATGATGTGCAGCAGTAGGTAGGGGTAGCAGCCAGCGCCTGCAGCAGCGGGCAGCAGACGCAGCAATGGCTGATTGCCCGCCATAGTTACGGCAGCTACGCGGCGTAGCAACTGCAGCATCGGGCGATGGCAGTAGCCAACATTTGCAGTAGCGGATAGCACCTGTAACGTGGCTGCGGTAGTGAAGTGCAGCAGCAACCATACACGTAAGCAGGGACTGCCAAATTGCAATAGCAACGACGGGCCCTGGGAGGACCCGTCAGCGTGTGGCGGCCGCGGCAACTTCGGCATGGGCAGTAGCATCTTGCGTAGCAGCCGACCCCCATGTGGCTTGAGGCCACCGTCATTGAGAGCTGTGACTGCAGCACTGGCAGCAGCAGCAGCAGCTGTCAAGAGTGCCATTCGGCCATCAGTCCCTCTTGGTATTCCCCTCCCCCTGCTGGCTGGGATCCCCTCTGCTCGAGATATAGTTAATCGTCCCCTTTTTATACACCACACAATCAGTGTATAAGACATATGCATTTTGGTAGTTTCTCGGTAATTATGTTGGGACGTAGTCATGTTATGTTCACTTGGAGAACTATGTAGGTTCTACGTTTGCCATGAAACCTGGATGTAAAAAATTAAACTTGAAGAAAAACCATAAGACATAGAGTATGGTTCCCTTAGTAGACGTATTTCTGTCTTCCAAGTTTATGCACATTTATTTGTAGATGCCGGGAGCAATCCTGTGTTGTTCGAACCTAATTTTGACATAATCGGTGCTATCAAGAATGTTTTTGTCATACGTTCTACACTCTTTCTTTGCCCCCCTCGCTACCAGAGTTTGCCCCCCCCCCCAAAAGCCAAAAGTGTATCTGGTCTTTGTAGCGGGGCGTGTATCATGATGAGGCTTGCATGTATTCACTAGTGTATTGTGTACTAGTGTACATTTTGACATGTCCATCGGCTACACTCGACCAATAGATTTTAACCATGGGGGGGGGGGGGGG
>SZWC01001966.1:113689-126713 GCA_023375785.1 Penium margaritaceum | reverse complement strand
GGTGGGGGTGGGGGTGGGGGTGGGGGTGGGAGTGGGGGTGGGGATGAGGGTGGGGTTGGGGGTGGGGTTGTAGGGAGGGTGGGGGTAGGGGATGGGTGCGTGGGTGCGTGGGTGCGTGGATGCTTGGGTGCGTGGGTACGTGGGTGCGTGTGTGGTGCGTATGTGGTACGTGTGTGGTGTGTGCATGCGTGCGTATGTGCGTGCGTGCGTACGTGCGTGCGTGCGTGCGTGCGCACGTGGTGCGCGCGTGGTGCATGCATGCGTGCGCGCATGGTGCGTGTGTGCTTGCGTGCGTAGATGCGTGCGTGCGTGCGTGCGTGCGTGCATGCGTGCATGCATGCATGCGTGCATGTGTGTGTGTGTGTGTGTGTGTGTGTGTGTTTTCACACTCACTCACTCTTGCTCACTCAATAGAACTAGTTCACACTCACTCTCGCTCACTCACTCACTCACTCATTCACTCACCCAATCACGTACGCACTCACACGACACAACACGTGTGTCGTGTCGTGTCGTGTCGTGTCATGCCGTATCGTTATGTTGCCTCGTTGATGTGGGAATCAAAGGGTGAGGATTGCTACGCATTGTTCATCCAAGTGGTTTGCATAAAAAAAAGGGTCGTTGTATGTATAGTCACGTTTTGTTCATGTGCTTCGTGTTGTGTCAGGTCATTTTGTGTCATGTCACTTAGTGTCGTGCCGTGATACGTCAATGACATGCTTGCTCGCTCACACTCACTCACTCTCGCTCATTCATTCACACATTTACTCACTCACTCACTTCTCACTCAATCACTCACCCTTTCACGTACTCATTCACAAACAAAACTCACTCACTCTCTCATTCACTCACAATCTCACGCTCTCACTCTCTGGCTCTTTCATTCAGGACAAAAGCAATTCAATACCATGGTTGGATAGGGTCCTTCTAGTGTTGCGGTGAGGTCCAACACACATTTAGCAATGTTGTTCTATATGTAGTAATAGGTGTGTAATAATGGATCATTGTTGATGTAAAAGCTTTGATACGAATGGAGAGCTTGATTTCATCTCACACATGTGGAACAAAGAAATATTCTTTTGATGGGATGTTACATGTCATTAGTGACGGGACACTAAAGTCACATAGGATAGTTACATTAGGAGAATGGGTAAGCTCTGTCTATGTGCTGTGATTAAGTGCAAGACACTGAACAGTGGTGTGCAATAGAAAGTTACGGGTGAGGTCTTCTGGCCTATTGTTGTAATTGACATCTAGATACACATAACATGCCCTCACCCCCGATAGGAAAAATCACGAACATGATAGTAATACCTTGTGCCAAGTTTTCGGGATGTGCCTTGTAGGCCATGTTGTGTCGTGTAATGTTGTGTGTGTCGAGTCGTGTCATGTCTTGAAGGGTATGGGACTTCTTTTTGTAGCTTGGAGAAGCGTTGTGTCTTGTTGTGTCAAGTCGTGGCATGTCATAATGTGCCATGTCGTTGTTCGATGTAATGTCGTATTTTTTTATGTCATCCACCTTCATGTCATGCATTTCGTGCCGATCTGTGTCGAGTCACGTTGTGCCTTGTGCATGTCCGCATCGTGTCCTGCCTTGTCACGCCAAGGTTGTTTAAACAATGTCATGTCAAATAGTTGTTTTGTCTTGTAGTATCGTGTCGTGCAAAATGATCAAATGGTGCGTCTTGCGTGTATTGTCCAGCCATCTCAAGTGGTGTTGTGTCTTGTTATCGTGTTGTAGCCATCGTGTTACGTCATGTTGTTTCAGGTTGTAAACCGAAATCTACGTTTATTTTCTTGGAACTCCTCCTAAGTATGATTTGTAATTTTTTAAGCTATAAAATTAGTTTTTTATGAATGAACATATTGAAATCGACATGTGTATGTGTTTGTTACACAGGGACATGATTGACCATATCTTCACAACCCTAGAGTCTCTTCGGCGTTCCTAAGGGGAAGGAAACGTGAAGGAGAAATAAGAAATGGTTGTATTAACACTGTAAAAGAGGAACAGATATCATGAAAACATACCATGTAACCCATAAAATGATACACACAAATGGTTTGGCAAGAGGACACTATATATAGAAAGAATAACAAGAAAAGAAGTACTCTCGAGGATGCTTCATAGTTATACTATAATTAGGACAATAAAATAGCAACTATAAACATTTCTCTGAAATTTCTTGTATTTATTGTGGCCAGATGTTTAGAAAAGTCTAATGTACTTGGCACACAGCATCGGGAACTAAATCAGACTTGTCTTTTTTGTCCCGTGGACGCGTAGGCGCAACAGGCCGAGGAGAAAAATACTCAGAAAATCCGAAACATACAAAAGTAAGAAAACAAATGGTTGCTATGTAATCCAAACAAGAGAATGTTGCACGCAAAGCGTGCACAGGGTTACGAAGTAAAGAGTTTTACAATGTTAAGCAAACGATGGTTACCTTATGAAACAGAGAGAAGGGTTTTCCAAAGGGGATTTGCCTTCTTAACAAAATGTACGCATCTTGGAAAACGTCTTGAAGCAAAGTCATTAGTCTAGTCTCGGAACCACAAATCAACCCACCAAACACAAAGGGACTTGCGTCATGACTAAAGCCAACATTCCTTACTATGTTCTTGAAAACGTATGACAAGTAGTTTACAGAGTACATTTGTAAACATAAAATGCATGAATGAGAATCTTTACTAAGTAACAGTATTCTTTGTAGTGTTTTATCTAATATGGATTACCCATATGTACTTGTATGTGTATATATTACTATGTGTATTTGTGCATGTACTTAAATACTTCTACTTATGTTTCTATGGTAATCTAATCTCTCAATCCCATTCGTATCCATATCTGGATATCTATTTGTGAATTTATACGTGTCAACATCTGTGCCTATGTTTGCACTTATATGTATATCCATACACATACATGCTTTAATAAAAATATATCTAAACTTGCACGCATGACTATTTCTGGTCTCTAAGTCTATCAATATCTCTATTTGTATCTCAATTTACATCTTTAACTGTAGTTTTATTTCTATGTCTATGTGTATCTACATCTATATATGTGTTTACAACCATGACCTTCAATATACTTGTATCTCTAATTCATATATGACCAATGGCCTTGCCTTTGAAGCTGTGTGTCAACAAGTGTATTGGGAAGTGAACGAACTAGTGAATATGGACTGTTCACAAAAACTGCTACATATCACATAGAGCCCATTAAAATTTTAATTTTATAAAAGGATAGTTCATCTGGGCTTTTATGACATTTAGTGATGCGGAAGTTTTTTGAAAAATGTTTGCGTGTAGAAATACACTTTTTGATACACTGATCATGAAGTGTGTGAATTTGGGGTGATTAACCATAAATCCTCTAATTCCATTTGCATTTGTATGTCTTTTCATATGTAGGCGTGTCTAATAATTCATTTCTATCTACATTTATATAGGCATATGTATTTTGATATGTATTCGTGGTTCTTTTTCCATCTGCATCTATATATGTAGATAGACGTGCATTCTGTGTAAATGTGTCTTTGAATAATTGTTGATAAAGTATATATATTTTATATTTATGTGTTCCTTGATTTGCATCAATATCAATATCTACATGTATATTTGTAGGCTAACTCATAATTGTCTTTACTAATGTTTATATCTAGTTCTGTATGCCTACTTAAATCTTGCTATACATGGTTGTACCTTTATGTATATGTGGAAACTTGTGTTTGTGTTCTATATTTGTCTTTGTCTTGTGTTTTTGGGGGTTAATTGGGTGAATACGAGGTCTTCGTTATGAAAGGTTCGAAATCAAACATCTTCCACTTGAGCACTTAGAGGGTTTTCTTTCTTGTCCCTAGTTATGGCTTAGCATGGTTTATTCAACCCCCTTTTAGTCAATGATCAATTTTAGTTTTTCCTCATTTCATAACTCATTTAAAAACATTTCCTTATTTTTAGATAATTTTAGAATTATCTTCTCTAAGCTAAGTTTGCAAGTTTAAGCCTTGAAACTTCATATGTCAATGTGAATATGATCATTGTGGAAATTGAAAACGGGGAAATGATGCGCCGCCTTACTTGACCCGGAGCGCTAAGTCTTTCGGTCAATCTTCTCGCGTTCATCGCCAGGCTTCTGGCTTTCTAATATCTTGCATGAAACAGTGACACGTTGAGTTGTCTACGGCTCTAGGTATTTTCGCCTGGTGCCGTCGACTAAGAAATATTTTTTTCCCGCCTTCTTACTTACGAAAATGTGTGCGACGTTTGCACTCATCTACCGTGCGCGAAACTTGATTTTTGCCATTCGGTAATGAAAAGTGCGAAAAAAGAAGACAAGCGAGAGAGGATTTTTACGACGGATTAATTCCCTTATACCCACCTTTTCTGTGTCTTAATTCCCGAATGCCCACTTTGTACAAAATACGAACGCAATACCCACTCTTTTTAACTGGTGACCGCATTGTCCACAAAGTGCGAATAGCAACTAACCGTGAACACGGTACCCACTCGTGAGGAAATACGACTACAATACCGGTATTCTGTGCATGATTCTGACATGTGTGGACATTCTGGTCACAATATTTCCGATTTCTATGAATTTGTTCTACTTTTCCTTCTACTGCGAGTTGCGTGCATGCGTGAGGCGACTGACACCTTACAATTCATATGTTTACGCGCATCTGTCGGTGTCATTAAAGTCAAGGGTCCTGTGTCGTCGTATAATGCTGCAATCGTGTAGCCGAATGTGCCTGCGAAATGTGGGGGTTATTTCTTGGCTCGGAGATGTCTTCATCTTTATAAAAGTATTAGTTGCTATCGTCATCGCTTCCTGTCGTACACCGAATGATGTTGCACGTAAGAGAAGTACCGTCTTCTGAATTGGAAAGAGGCCCTCAGTCTTAACGATGACGACGATAACCTTACGTACACGTGTGCCACGTCGGCAGATATTGGCAGACGACTGGCGCATCCGGGATTCCGGGCCCATGCATCCGATAAGGACGCTGCACAATGCCAGATGGAAGCCACGTCGGCGCATAGTGGGTGTGTGATGCGACAGCCCGCGAACTGGCCGGACTTTTGATGCGCCTGACAAGGGTGACCGTTAAGTGCACCATGGGACATGATGTCCATAGTTTCATCATGCTTCATGTCATCATCTACGTAGATTTTTCCCGTTGTCCGTTCGCGCCACTTTTGCACGCCATGGGAAACATGTCGTTCCCCGTTGGAGTCATGTTCTTCCGAGGCGAACCCGCTCACCATGGCTGTCGTGCTCGCTGCAAGCTCTGGTAAGTGGGTATCCTAGGTACGAAAATGACCGTTAGATAGGTACAATGTATATTAGCGTGCATGCGTCTACATGCCATACCCACTTGGGGTCTTATGGATCCACCGCTTTTCAAGTTTTACGTTCCTCCAAAATCCCCCGTCGGCAGCTCCGACGAGGAGGAGGAACCTCGTCAATCCCAAGGCTACACGGCCGGTTTTGTCTTTGACGACTTTGAGGAGGCGTGCTGGGTGGAGCACGTCCAGGCCGAAGAACGCTTAACTCCCCGCTCCCCAGAGCGTGGAGAGCACTCTGTGATGAGGTTGAATGGAGGCTCCCGCGTTAGGCCGTTTTGTCCTCCGGCCGCGGGTGGGTTAACTCCCGCAAGTCGCCATGGCGTCACACTTGACTGGGATGGCTTTGTTTCTGCGACCAAGTACGGTCTACCTGTCTGTCCTTGTGCCGTACGCGTCACATCCCCGTAGTAGTACGATCATTTAACATGCTGACTGATGCTTATACTTGCAGGATCGTCGGATGACGAGCACACCCCCCTGACAGACACCGCTGTCTTCGTTGCCCAGAATAAGGGCACCAAGCCTAGGACGCGTGCTCGACCGGAGTCTCCAGTTAGTTTTCCGGGAGGCTCTGCTTTCCGGAACATGGACGCCTGCCGCGAGTCGGTCCATGACTACGCCGTCGCCGCACACATGGGGGTGAAGTTTGTGCGGAGTGAGCCGTCGCGGCTTGAAGCTCGTTGTGCAGAGTGGAGGCAGTCGGGCTGTGCGTGGCAGCTGAAGGCACGGTGGCAACGGAAAACGAACAACGTCAAGGTCATTTTCTTTAAAGAGGGCCACAAGTGCAGCCGCACGGGCACAAAGGGAGACCCCTCACGCAAAGCCGCGTGGGTGTTGCGCCACATCGAGAGGACTGTCAACAAGGAGCCATGCACCACCTCCAAGGCCCTCTGGAAAATCGTGGAAGCGCGAACAGGCGAGAGGTCAGCCTACCACACCATTCACCGCGCAAAGAAGAAAGCCCTGACGAATCTCATGGGCAAGAAAAGCCAGTCGTGGGGTCTGTTCCCTGCATACGTCACCGCAGTAAGTATCCTTCTGTCCTTATTGGCTTGTTGAGATGCTGTTCATACTGGTTTCTGCATAAATGCCAACATTAGACGTGTGTGGCTCTGTTTTCGTGATTCATGCATGCAGTTAAAGAGGGTTGACCCATCCACCGTCGCTGTCGTGGAGCAGGACCAGCACCATCTCTTCCGACGGGCCTTTGTGGCCCCCGGTGCTTGCAGAAACGGATGGTCGCATGCGCGGCGGTTACTGACAATGGACAACACGTTTTAAAAAATGGCTTCATGCAAGTACTGCTGCTGGCACAGTACTGGGACGCCAACAACCACGCGGTGCTGATTGCGTGGGCCATGTGCCCTTAAGAAGACAAGGACAACTGGGACTGGTTCTGTCAGCGGCTGGCAGAGGCGTATCCGACGGCACGGCACAACGGGACCGCAGTCATCAGCGACAGAGACGCCGGACTCATCTCCACTGTGAAGCGTCAACTACCAGGAGCAGTCCACACATACTGCGGTCAGCACCTGCGGGAGAACGTCAAGTCTGAGGCGGGCTCAGCAGCATGTGGCGGCTGGCTTCTGCTTTCACACAGAACGAGTTCGACCGCGCGCGGGACGAGCTTGGTCGGACGTCTGACAAGGCCTACACATACCTATTTGGTGGAGATGGCGACCCAGGGCTGCCTTTGGAGCGGTGGACGCGGCTCAAGTGCCCTGTGCCTCGTGGTGGACACATGACGTCGAACGCGATGGAGTCCCTGAACGCCCGCCTGATGGACATACGACACCTGTACACTTTCCACTGCTTCGCACAAATCTACCCTTTTGTGCAGAGATTGTTTATGGAGCGACGCCGTGCATCGCACGACTGTGAGAGCCGTTACGCGCCCGTCGTGGATGCCAAGCTGCAGCACTACACGGAACACGCCAAGGAGTACCGTGTCATCCGCCATGGCGGGCTCATGGGCACCGTCACGAAATCCAGGAGCCTGGCGGGCCGTGAAGTGGATGTGAACGCGAAATCCTGCTCATGCGGGCAGTGGGTGGAGTTTGGATACCCCTGCCAGCACGCCGTAGCGTTGATGCTGGATGAAGGCGTGAACCCGGGCCTTTACACCGACATGCATCTGTCCCAGATGGCCTGGCAACGTACATACCGGACTCCCATGCCGGGGGTCAACCTACGCGAACTACAGTTTGCCATGCGCGGGTGGGGCCAGCCGGGTGTTAAGCGCTCTCGTGGGCATCCACGCTCTAAGCGCATGGACAGGGCGACCCGTCGCAAGCGCGACCGTATCTGCACCAGATGCGGAATGAAGGGACACCCGCCCCGGAAGTGCATCAACCCACCGGCACAATCTCCAGCAGCAGTGGCTGCCGCACGCGGGAGAGAGCTGGCAGCCAGCACCATGGATACAGAGAATACTGAAGTGGAGCTTGTCGCAGTACCGTGGCACTGGCAGCACATGGTCATACTGTGGGCACGGGAAGTGGAGCTGAAGGCATTGAGGGCGCCAATGGTGGAAGTGCAGTTGGGGCGGGGCAGGCTGGGGCCGCTCCTGGTGCTCCCGGTGCAGGCAGTGCAGGGCAAGGTATGGAGGGTGGTGCGGCCGGTGGAATAGAGGTGGTACGTGGAGCTATTGGCGGTGGGAATGGGGGTGATGGTGGTGCAGCTGGCGTGTTGACAGTTGTGCTGGATGTTGGCAATGGAGGTGCAAGACGTCGTGCTTCACGCCGTGCAGGAAGTGCCAGGGGTGCGTCCAGAAGGTCCGCGGCAGTACCGCACAACGGAGACAATGGTGCTGCTCTTGGTGCAGGGGGGGGGATTGGGTGCAGACATAGCTGTAGGCAATGCTATAGGGCGGGGGGAAGCAGATGGTGCAGAGGGCATGCTCATCATGACGTCACAGGTGTACAATCCTGATGATGCAGATGACTCCAGTGAGTCCTCCTGGTGTGAAAGCTCTGAGTCAGGTGACTGCACTGACACGGACTTAGAAGAGGAAGAGTCCCTGACCTCGGGTAGTAAGGACGAGGATGAGTGGGAGTCTTCCTCCGGCATGTCTGAGGACGACGCACATCCCAAGCGGCGTCGCCGTGTGTAATGGTCCTCTGCTAATTTGCCATGGTAAGCCTTAAGCAGAGTTTTCTGTGTATGCATGTTGTCATCAATTCAGGCTCCTTGTACAACATTTGTAACCTATTGTTTTCTTTGCTATTGCAGGTTGTACCAGTGGCCTACATCCGTGGGTCCGTGACAAGCACACAGAAACACAAGATGTTCTGGAGGAGACGTGCAAATCCCCGAGAAGAGCGACAAGCAGTTGGCGACAATGTATTCATGGAGTCAGGACTGCTACTTAGTACACTTACCTTGCATGATGGTGATGAGACGGGGGCCAGATTGCAAGTGGCCAATCCCTGTAGTGGGCAGTGTGCATCACCCTTTGGGGATGAATACTTTGATGCTATGTGTGAGTTCTCGGGAGACGCAGAGTGTGTGGCATGTGAAGTCATTTCGTATGTGCGTAGTCTCCCTGTGTACGTGCAGGTGTGGATTAGTCATGGCTACTTGACCCCGGTGTTCTTTTGAGTGAAACATGTGACATTCCTCAATGGTTTGTCCTTAGGTGTAGAATTAATGTGTTCATTATAGCTGTGACCATTGGTGTATTCATTCGCATAGGCAAACCTTAGGAAACATCGTTGTAAGCAATGAATTAGTGTACTCGTACAACAAGTAAGGAGGCCTTGGTGCAATGTGTATTCACGTGGTCTATTTTCACCAGGTGTAGTCATTCGCATAGGAACATGTTAGGAAGCATTGTCTCATCCTGTGCATTAATGTACGAAATGAAGAGGTAACTTTGGTTTCTTGCAATGTGTCTAGAACAGGAGTACTTCCATGTGGAAACAGTACATTAGTCTTATTTACAGAGGTAAAAAATAGAGTGCAAGTACATGTCATTGGGTATCGTTGCAGGAATGAAGAAGAAAATATTCGAATTACCCACTGTCACATGTAGTGCAGATCTTCTGCCATAAGTGTTTGTGAAAGTTAGTGAATGAGAACATTAGGGTCAATGTTGCTATCAATATACAAGCAGGCATTGATGACATCACATCACAAGGCTTAACAGTCTACACATTCTGAAAACGGTACGCGGAGAAGGGAACACTGGGTATGTTGATGAAGAATAGTTGAAAACTAGTCTTAAGCATCCACCGACAGTATCACGTCCAAGGTATCCACTGCCCTTGGGTGTTTGGTGGACGAGGAGTTGGCATGCGAACACCCAGTATCCAGCACATGGTCTATGGTTTGCATGGGTCGTTCATCCAGCTCGGTTTCACCTCCTTTACAACGAGCGTGTCCCAGCGAGCCTTGATTGTAGCCCATGCCTCCTTTACTTGCTGGGGCGTCCGATGTGGCATGCTGGGTGTGGTAGGTTCGCCGCCCCATGCACCAACTGCATCCCATCGGTACATCCTCCACACAGTTGCCCATATGTACGTATGCTCGGTGTAGAAACGCGTACGCACATCCATGTCAGTGGGCTCGGTGTCTTCATGTGTATAGCACGGTCGACCCATGTCTACTACGGTAACCACGGCGGTTGGAGATGGCTAACGACGTTTGCCAGCTTCGTATTTGTACGACGTCTACGAGCGGTTGCATCTGCACAGACAGTTAGGATTGGATGAGATCCATGGCTCCCATATGTCTGGGTAGTTCGATGGTCTGAAACTGGGCATTGGCCAGTCAAGGGTCTGTGCCATGGCTTCAGGTGTCGGGGGCCATGTGGCCTTTGGCGGATGGCGGCCATGTACGAACCTCGTACATGCCTCTTTGCGGTCCCATGTTTCCTTCATTGCGACCCATGCTCGGTGTGCAACAAAGGGATCCACATAATATCCAGTACTCCATCCTCGACCTTCTCTGTAGTTCATGCACCCCTCGGATGACATGCCGTCGGAGCCAAGATTGGTTTCTCGATCCAATGGAAGAGGCGTCGCTAAGTGAACAAGAACGCATTATGCGCAGTTCGATGTTATGTACTTTTCAGTACGCCGAAGAACCTTGCGAACCGGTACATAGTACCGGTTTGTCAGGTGAATCCTTTGCAACCATAATTGTTCGTTACCGTGTGCACCGCACATACGTGACGGATGCAAAGAGACTGTTTCGGCGGAATGATTGGCCCATAACCCGTGAATCACGGCTTCATACGGCAGCGCATCGACGACGTCCGTTCGTCGCGTCAGCTCATGCTTCGTCGCAACTGTAGGTACGCTGGAATACGTCATCGAGACGTATGAGTGGTCCTCCGGTACACGCTGGAGGCCTGACACTGTGGCATGCCACGTAACCGATGGGGACGCATACCCTTCCACGGTGCAGATAATTCTCCCACAAGGGACCCGTTCTGATGTTTTCGCGCTCCGCGGCCCTGCCGCCTGCTACGCAGAGAAGTGGGTATCGGAGTCAGCCCTGAAATAGTGGGTAATTTGCGCAGCCTTTTTTAAATTTGGACATCGTGGTCACCGATTAAAATGTGTGGGGAGAACGGAAGGGACCTGCAAAAAAGTGGGGATTGTAGGCATGTTCTCCCATGACTGGACACTACGTAAATGAAGTTCTCGACCGTGGGTAACCTGCGTATAACTTTTTCAAATGGTGGGTAAAAAGGAATCGGCTCCTTTTTACGATGGACTAGAAAATTTTCCCCCAAAACATGGGTTTGCGATGCATTTGACGCATGATTCCACCGCCCTCATATCTTTTCCAGTGAAGCGTTTGTTTGTGTACATCGAAATGGTACAATCTCTACGGACAAGATCATCCGTCGCACAAATATCTCTTGACATATAAAAGGCGGGAACCGATCTTCGACATTTCTGTACCCTCTGACCGTATGACAAAAATACCGATAGACAGGTGGCGTCGCTTAGAGGATCTTAGCGAATCTCTCCAACTTGCAAGTTTCCTATTGCGGTCAACCCGTTTAACATCAACGCGAATCTGTACTGGCGGTTCAGGTAATTAATGTAGAATGCAACTCAATCAAACACGAATCTGACCGCCGCGGCATCGCACGACTAAAACCGTGTCGGCTAAGGCGTCACGCAAAACCGCCCAATTGAAAGCTACAGTTCGATATTGACCAATCACGCACATGCTATAAAACTGATGAATGTTCCCTGAGGACCCTCAACTACGGATTTAGGTGATTACTGTCGATTGGTCGGACACCGATTGAAGACTGAAGGCTTGGAATGTCTCTTCCGAGGCCCCGAAGATGTGGTGCCTGGTAGGTGACATTTGAAAAAAAAAAACCCTCATTTGTACAGGTCATTATATTGAGGGAAAATTTTGTAATTTTAAACCAATCAGCAAGTATATGAGGGTAGATGGAGTATTGGATACATGAGAAAATAGTCATATAGCCGTGGATAGATCTGTAGTCATTGTAGAAATGGGAATGCATATTCTAAGCTCGCATGTTGAGGACGTTTTGTTCCGTCGCGCTGGACGATGCATCAGAGCTGAGCAGATAATAGTCAGTCGGAAATGCAAAACCTTGGGTGGGAACGACAAATGCTGGTTTACCAGTTGCTAGGTTTCTGGTGCTCTGGTGTTTTAAATCATTTTTAACTTTTGCAAGATTTTTTCATTGGTTTTGGATGGTAACGCACGTGGATGACCATGCTCCCCGCGTCTTGTGTCAGCGAGAACACGGACGCTGTCTACGTCGGCGCGTTGCGCGCCGGGCGGAGAGTCCTTACGCGGTTTGGACATCACGGGGGTCGGCGGGGGGGGAGGGGGGGGGGCAGACTTATGCACGCAAAACTAGACATTCGCCGCCTTCATCTAAACTCCGTTCGCCTATTACATTGAGGCAGTAACGTCATCAACAAGCAGGAGGAATGGGGACACTGTCAACAGCAGCAACAAAGCAGCAACACCAAAACTCGGGAATTATCATCAGCAATGAGCATATATCCTGTGCGTGCTACGCATGCAATGTGCGTGTATGCATACATGCGTGCGTGCGTGTGTGCGTGTGTGCATGCGTGCGTGAGTGCATGCGTGCGTGCGTGTGTGCATGTGTGCGTGCGAGCGAGCGGGTGTGCATGGAGGTGGAGGTGGAGGTGGAGGCAGAGGCAGAGGTGGATTTGGACGCAGAGATGGAGGTGGAGGCCGACGTAGGGGTGGAGGTGGAGGTGGAAGTGGAGGAGGAGGTGGAGGTGGAGGTGGAGGCGGAGGCGGAGGCGAATGCGAGGGCGGAGGCGGAGGCAGAGGCCGAGGCGGAGACGGAGGTGGAGGCGGAGGCAGAGGCGGAGGTTTAGGCGGAGGCGTAGGCGGAGGTGGAGGCGATGGCAGAGGCGGAGGCGGAGGCAGAGGCGGAGGTTGAGGCGGAGGTTGAGGTGGAGGCAGTGGCGGAGGTGGAGGTGGAGGTGGACGTGGACGTGGAGGTGAAGGTGGACGTGGGGGTGGAGTTGGAGGTAGAGGTGGACATGGAGGTGGAGGTTGACGTGGTGGAGTTGGAGGTGGTGGAGGTGGTGGAGGTGGTGGAGGTGGAGGAGGTGGAGGACTTATTGGCCGTGGAGGAGGTGGAGGAGGAGGAGGAGGAGGAGGAGGAGGAGGAGGAGGAGGAGGT
>SZWC01001966.1:78056-81631 GCA_023375785.1 Penium margaritaceum | reverse complement strand
AGGCAAGGAGGGAGGGAGGGAGGGTGGGAGGGAGGGAGGGAGGGAAGGAGGGAGGAGAGAAATGAGGAGGAGACAGCGCAAGAACGAACAACTTTAAGCGCACATGCTCGCAATGTAGCAGACGCCACACACCTTGAGCCTAGTGGACCACTCCTCCTCTTCCGTCGACCCTCCCTGTACACACGCGCCACCTCCTTCCCCGCCACTGCCGTCGTCGGCCAGCGCATGACTCGGCCTCGTGAGTTTGAGCGTGAGCACGAGGCAGATGAGCGCCAACGTGGGCAGGCGCAGCTGCGGACGCAGGGAGCCAAGACCCGCCATGACACCACGCCTGGATCTCAAGAACGCGGCCTGTCTAGCCGTCAATGCCACCTGTCTAGCCGTCAATGCCACCTGTCTAGCCGTCAATGCCACCTGTCTAGCCGTCAATGCCAGCTGTCCAGGTGTCAATGCCACCTGTCTAGGCGTCAATGCCACCTATCTTGGTGTCAATGCCACCTGTCCAGGTGTCTACGCCACCTGTCTTGATGTCAATGCGGCAGGCCTTGACGTTGACCAGCGTCATGTTTTTGACCGGGCACGAAGCCTAACTTCTCGCTGGCAAGCCGGCTTATCGCCCGGGGACTTGGTCGGAATCCGCCGTATGGGGCCACCATGGCCGTACGGGTCAGCACTGAAGAAATCGCAAGACAAGAAATACTGATGGAAGCTCATTGTCCAACTGCATACTGTTTTATGCTCATCTGCAACTTAATAAGTTCTCCACTTCTAGGCAACATGTCGACAACTTTGCACTGTTGTGTGTCTCTCTACGAGCTTTGCAAATTTGCGAGATTTGCAGAAAGAGCACTAAAAGATTCCAGATGCAATTATTTCACCCACCACGAGCTAAAATAGTTCTCATTATGATGGATGAGGCACCGCACTAGTGCTTTGAAGAAACTCAAGTGGTCATAAGCCGTCATATGTCGTTGTTTCATAATTAGAATGTCTGGAAGCAACAAGTATCTAAGAAATGAATAACACAGGCGAATAAACACAACCCTTCATGTATGCCTCTGTGACAAGTGTAAATACTTCACAAGAAATGGTAAAATTGTGGAAAGAAGAATCAGACATGTTTAGAAGACCATGCATATTTCTTCTTTCTCTTTCTATCCGTAATCATCTCATATTATCAAGGTTTGGTGTGTGTGGAACTTCATAAATTTTAAAGTGGCCAATAAGCATAAAAACCAATTCAAGAACATTTCATAATAAAATTTAGTTATGTGAGGGATGGTCTTATAACATCTTCACCTTGAGAATTCTATGAAATCATTTGAAAAAAATAGAAAAATAATACATCCTATACTTAATTGTCGATGAATAAATGTAAAAACATCAATAATAAAATCATTATTGTGTTACTAGGATGCTACAATCATTTTAAATCATGATTAAGAATGTTTGATCTTTAGATTTGGGCTGCCATGAATTCAATTTGTAAGTTTTTCTTTGAAACAAAATCCATCAAAAACCACGGGACATGAGAATGATTGTAAAAATTCTCAGAAATTTCATGTTTTTATTATAATTATCGTTTATGGTGAAAATGAAAACCTTGAATATTCCTCCAGAAATTTAACAGCCATGAAATTTCGGGAAATCCCTTTGTGTTTCAAACATCAAGAAGACGAAATTTAACCAGTATTGAATAAAGTACCCAGTTTTATGCTAAATTTATTCTTTCCATGAAACTAAATTTCATGCTATTTTAAACAAATATTTCCACACTATAAAATCAAAGTCATCAATGATTGACCGATTCATCTCACCACTGAATGCTAATTTTGAAATCTCTGCACTTCTTTCAATGAGGAGAATAAATCTCATCCATTAACGACTTTTTTAAAACTTTATTTTTACCCTTTGCTTTTATATAACAAAAACAATTGAGATATTTCATGATGAAGATAAAAATTTACAACACTTATCTTTTTAAAAAAAACTTTGGATTCATTTAATTTTCAATAGTAGGATTGATACATCAACCACAAAATAGTTCAGGTTTTGGATGGAGAAATTATGTAGCTCATCCACCACTACCACCACATGTGGTGGTAGTGGTGGATGAGCACATGTTATATTCTTTAAAAATATAAATAATGTCTAATAATTCCGGCCTCCATGAACACTACAATCACCAAAACATATTAGAATTATAAAACTATAACAAAAACGTTTGTTAAAAACATTCTTCACCATTATCTTCTTTTCCAAATTTATCAATCATCTAGAAGAAATATCAAGTCTTCTACTAAAAGTTTGGCAACGGTTTCAAATTACTTCTATGACGTAACATATAAACAAATTTGTTGATGAGGCTCCTAACCCCTCAAAAATGATTTTTAACCTGAAATAATACATCACTTAAGGTGTGAAGTACAAACTTTGAAGTGGTTTTGATGGTTCATGAAATTGGCTTTTCACTTTGCCCATTTTTCATGGGTCATATCATAAAACATGAACTTCACAATATATTCTCATGAACATAAGGTTTTAGAATGTAATTTCCACTACCTCTAACTGTGATAATATAATCATGTGTTGAGAAAGATACATGTAGAAGATGTTAGATCAAGAAGTGGTAATCAGATACAAGCATTGGAGTACATGTACATGTGGTTTCTGCCCAAGCGCCATCGCACTTGGCTTGACGCTCACAAACGGTCATCGCAACGGCTCGTAGCCGTTGACTTAATGGGCACTCAGTTTAGAGCAAAACTCCTAACTGGGGCAAGGACACTAAATGCGCTTCCCTAATTCCTAGCACCACAAGGAACATTGACTACTTCAACATGACAGCGTTAGTCTAGCATGACACGTGAGCATGGTCCAGTAGGTCAATTTTAATGACCTCTGCTGAGTACTTCAACATCACAGCACAAGCGACAAGGATGAATCACATGGGCTGAATCCTAGCCAAGGAAGGAGGGACTTCAAAACAGTTGGACCGCACTCTGGTTCTTCATAGTGGAGAGCGCTCCCTGTCGGCAGCAGTACCGCACTTGACGACGCCGATGCCACACCGCCAGCACTTTGGACGATACGGATGGCACGATATTGAAGCCATGAAGACTTGCTCAAACATGCGGGAAAGGATGCCAGATCACCACCACTGGATGGAAGAAGCTCTGCAAGCCAGTGGCAGGGATGCACACAAAAATAGAAGTAAACCAAGCCACATGCCATGTGCGCATGCACATGGCATGTGGCAAAGAGGACGAGGCAGGCAAAGGAAAGGGAGGAGGAGGAGGAGGAGGAGGAGGAGGCGGAGGAGGAGGAGGAGGAGGAGGAGAAAGAGGAGGAGGAGGAGGAAGAGGAGGAGGAGGAGGAAGCGGAGGTGGAGGAGGAGGAAGCGGAGGGGGAGGAGGAGGAGGAGGAGGAGGAGGAGGCGGAGGAGGAGGAGGAGGAGGAGGAGAAAGAGGAGGAGGAGGAGGAAGAGGAGGAGGAGGAGGAAGCGGAGGTGGAGGAGGAGGAAGCGGAGGGGGAGGAGGAGGAGGAGGAGGAGGAGGAGGCGGAGGAGGAGGAGG
>SZWC01001966.1:38056-75556 GCA_023375785.1 Penium margaritaceum | reverse complement strand
GGTAGGGACGGGCGGAGGAGGGAGGGTGGAGGAGGGAGGGAGGGAGGGGGGACGGCAGGAGGTAGGGACGGGCGGAGGAGGGAGGGTGGAGGAGGGAGGGAGGGAGGGGGGACGGCAGGAGGTAGGGACGGGCGGAGGAGGGAGGGTGGAGGAGGGAGGGAGGGAGGGGGGACGGCAGGAGGTAGGGACGGGCGGAGGAGGGAGGGTGGAGGAGGGAGGGAGGGAGGGGGGACGGCAGGAGGTAGGGACGGGCGGAGGAGGGAGGGTGGAGGAGGGAGGGAGGGAGGGGGGACGGCAGGAGGTAGGGACGGGCGGAGGAGGGAGGGTGGAGGAGGGAGGGAGGGAGGGGGGACGGCAGGAGGTAGGGACGGGCGGAGGAGGGAGGGTGGAGGAGGGAGGGAGGGAGGGGGGACGGCAGGAGGTAGGGACGGGCGGAGGAGGGAGGGTGGAGGAGGGAGGGAGGGAGGGGGGACGGCAGGAGGTAGGGACGGGCGGAGGAGGGAGGGTGGAGGAGGGAGGGAGGGAGGGGGGACGGCAGGAGGTAGGGACGGGCGGAGGAGGGAGGGTGGAGGAGGGAGGGAGGGAGGGGGGACGGCAGGAGGTAGGGACGGGCGGAGGAGGGAGGGTGGAGGAGGGAGGGAGGGAGGGGGGACGGCAGGAGGTAGGGACGGGCGGAGGAGGGAGGGTGGAGGAGGGAGGGAGGGAGGGGGGACGGCAGGAGGTAGGGACGGGCGGAGGAGGGAGGGTGGAGGAGGGAGGGAGGGAGGGGGGACGGCAGGAGGTAGGGACGGGCGGAGGAGGGAGGGTGGAGGAGGGAGGGAGGGAGGGGGGACGGCAGGAGGTAGGGACGGGCGGAGGAGGGAGGGTGGAGGAGGGAGGGAGGGAGGGGGGACGGCAGGAGGTAGGGACGGGCGGAGGAGGGAGGGTGGAGGAGGGAGGGAGGGAGGGGGGACGGCAGGAGGTAGGGACGGGCGGAGGAGGGAGGGTGGAGGAGGGAGGGAGGGAGGGGGGACGGCAGGAGGTAGGGACGGGCGGAGGAGGGAGGGTGGAGGAGGGAGGGAGGGAGGGGGGACGGCAGGAGGTAGGGACGGGCGGAGGAGGGAGGGTGGAGGAGGGAGGGAGGGAGGGGGGACGGCAGGAGGTAGGGACGGGCGGAGGAGGGAGGGTGGAGGAGGGAGGGAGGGAGGGGGGACGGCAGGAGGTAGGGACGGGCGGAGGAGGGAGGGTGGAGGAGGGAGGGAGGGAGGGGGGACGGCAGGAGGTAGGGACGGGCGGAGGAGGGAGGGTGGAGGAGGGAGGGAGGGAGGGGGGACGGCAGGAGGTAGGGACGGGCGGAGGAGGGAGGGTGGAGGAGGGAGGGAGGGAGGGGGGACGGCAGGAGGTAGGGACGGGCGGAGGAGGGAGGGTGGAGGAGGGAGGGAGGGAGGGGGGACGGCAGGAGGTAGGGACGGGCGGAGGAGGGAGGGTGGAGGAGGGAGGGAGGGAGGGGGGACGGCAGGAGGTAGGGACGGGCGGAGGAGGTAGCGATGGAGGGGGAGGGGGGAGGATGGGAGCAAGGGAGGGGGAGAGGGGAGACAGGAGCGAGGGAGGGGGGGGGGGGAGGGGGGCGGACGGGGGGGGGTCGAAACAAACGCCACGAGGGGGGGGGAAGTGCCGACGCGCGCCACGGGAGAGGGCAGCGCCAACGCTCGCCGGAAACGTGTGCCTGGAACGCCCGAAAATGCCACAAACGCCCCACACGCCACAAACGGGGAGCCGGCCTCTACGACTCGAAGATTCCACTGGCCCCAGTCAAGGATGGAGAGGTGGAGGGGCTGGCGTTACGAAGCGAAGAAGCGGAAGCGGAATCAGAAACGGAAGCGGAAGTTCAGTTGGCTCGATGCCATGTTGAGAAAGACACATGTAGAAGATGTTAGATCAAGAAGTGGTAATCAGATACAAGCATTGGAGTACATGTACATGTGGTTTCTGCCCAAGCGCCATCGCACTTGGCTTGACGCTCACAAACGGTCATCGCAACGGCTCGTAGCCGTTGACTTAATGGGCACTTAGTTTAGAGCAGAACTCCTAACTGGGGCAAGGACACTACATGCGCTTCCCTAATTCCTAGCACCACAAGGAACATTGACTACTTCAACANTGAGAAAGACACATGTAGAAGATGTTAGATCAAGAAGTGGTAATCAGATACAAGCATTGGAGTACATGTACATGTGGTTTCTGCCTAAGCGCCATCACACTGGGCTTGACGCTCACAAACGGTCATCGCAACGGCTCGTAGCCGTTGACTTAATGGGCACTTAGTTTAGAGCAGAACTCCTAACTGGGGCAAGGACACTACATGCGCTTCCCTAATTCCTAGCACCACAAGGAACATTGACTACTTCAACGTCATGAAGTTGAAACAATTATTTTATGATTTGAAATTGAGTATGAAAAACTTATTCATTTTTTAGGTATATAATCATAAAGGATATTCCACAATGTTTTAAAATTAGGAAACATGATTCATTCCCGAACCGCTTCTACATGTTCTATAAGGAACAACTATATCTAATCAATCATTGCAAAATGTTCAAGTGGCATCCCAAAAATTATGCCATTTAAAATGAAAGGAATAACAACGGCGAGGATGAAGAACAAAAAGGAGGAAGCATTAAAAACATTTCATAAAGGCATACACATTCATTGATAGTTTTCTGAAAACTTTTCTCTCCCCCTTACGTGTGATACTCTTTAATCTACCCCTTAAAATTAATGATGAAATTGAGAGAATGATGGCTTGGGGTAGATAATATTTTTCTAATTTTAGCTAACATCCATGTTCTAGCATAATGACCTATGTTTTTATCTTCGTGTAGAATTAAAGTTTGATACACCTGGAAAAAGTTCTAAAAAACCAACATGAACTAAAGTGTAATATGATTTACTTGGGTAGTGGTTCATAGATCACCATAAGGTAGTGGATCTAGGCATCTCCACTCTTACATTATGAGGAGGGTTATGTTCCTCATGCCTGAATTCTCCCACGTGAAGGACCCTCTCAAAAGAACCAAGGAGTGTCACAAATGTTGATATTTGTGGGGTGCAACAAGGGCTAGGTTCCTTGCTACTGGGACCATTGTGCTTGGAGAGAAACTACAGATAGAGTGAAAAGCAGGAACTGGGAGAATGCTAAGACTGAATGACTGCAGTTGATGACATCGGTAGTACAAGAGACGGTATAGCAAGCACAACTCAACTAGAGACTAACTCTGGACTGTCACGCCTAGACACAGCTCCTTGTCCACAGGTGGGAAACGTCTAGAAAGACAGCTGTAGCAGAGTAGCTTGGGTCTTGGATGTAGTCTGGCCACCTCTTCTAGGTAGTCAGGCCTTCAGGTAGTCAGGGGCGTCCTCCTGCCCAGGCTCACAGATTGCTACCAGGCTTATTGGGGTCTTGAGAAGAGTGTCTACAGAGTCTAGGCCTCAAGTGATGTCTTGGACCGGTGGAGGCTGCTGTGGTGGACTGCAGGCGGAATGCTTGGTGATGACTGAGTTGTTTATTGATTTGTGTCAAAGTTTGTGGACTGACTAAGTCCAGTCTACTTTTATACCGGGATCTTGGCAAGTTGACCAAATGCTTCGTGCCTAGAGGAAACATCCTACTTCAAGGTCATAGCTTCCTCCTCAAGGAATCTTCCTAGTCTAAGGCATGCTGCTTCCTCCTCAAGGAATCTTCTTGCATGCTGGCAACTTGGCCATGGTCCCAGCTGCTTAGCCGTGCATGTTGTTGCTGACGCAGGACGGTCCCCACTCTTGGCTTTGCATGCACCTGCTAAGTTGTACATGTACTAACTGATGCAGCTACTGAGTCGTGCATGTGGTAGTTGAAGCAATGCTAAGTCGTGCTTACACCACCTGATGTAGAGTTGTCTCTGCTCTAGAGCTCTGCTCGCATATGTTGATGCAAGCAATCCCAGCAGTCCAGTCAGGTATAGCCCCACCCTAACTAGTCTTGGTCAAGTACCCAACAGTGCTTGCTTGCACTATGCAGTTGTTGACCAAGCTGGGCCAACAGACATGCACAGCCCTGCTGTGCATGCAGCACACAAATCCAGGCTCCTTTCCCCCCCTTGGAGCTGGATGCCAGAATTTCATCTCGCCTGTATAGTAGAAAATTCCTATTCAAACCGCACTCGGGAATTTATGGACACAAATCCGTAACTTCACGTATAAACCTCCGATTGTCGATCCGTCTGCGCCATGTCAAAGCTGTCGCTCAGTGTGTTTATCACTCACTCTAACACTCTCCCTCGATAGGTGCGCTGATGTATGCGGAGACTGTCGCATTTTTTGTGTGGAGAAATGAGTGATCGGTGGAGGTTTCAGCTGCCCAAAAAAATGTCTGCTGTCGGAAGAGACTTCAGGGTTGCTCTTAGGTGTTCTCTGGCTCCTAAGAATTTTTAGGAAAAAACGTGGCTCAAATCGATCGAGTATTGCCTTGGAAACGCTCAATCTAAGCTTTCCTGGGTTTTATCAGTGTCGTTGTCTGGTTGGAGCTGGTCGGGTGGAGCAGAAAAATTATACCCTAATGCTTTATGATTTAGTTATTCATTATTTGTGAGTGACAAAATGTGCCTTATTTAGGTTACAAGTTGATTTTTATTTTTTCCAGAATGAATACGTTTTAAAAATTATTTTCTGTTTTCCTATAATGTTTGCTCTGAGAGGTGTACATCTTCATGGTTTAAGCCATTTTTTAGTGGGATTTGGGGCCATATGAGTCAAAAAAGGAATTTTGACATCATGCGTAATTTCTTTGTAATGAAATACATAAGAATAAAGATTTTCAAGAACGAACTTTGATTACAGGATAAAAATTATTGAAAATGACGAATTCATAAGGCACTAGGGTATTGGGTGAGGCTAGGTTCATGTGCCCACTCACCACCGAGATTGCTTCATGCAGGATCAACCTCTCATAGCCCAGGCCAGCATGTCTCTCATGCACGGGCTTGGCTGTGCACTAGAAGGCTCCAGAAGCTGCCACTGACGAGGCGCTTGCGAGGCGTGACCGCTGCTTCGGACCGCCTGCTTGGACCGCCAGCCTACTGCAGCCACCTCTAGTCGACGAGTAAAAAATCTCGCCGCTAGTCAGTATTTTCTGATGCTACAGCCTTCTACTCCCCCTGTCGCTCCAGCCACCTGCTTTGTCGATCGTCCTCAACTACTTCAGCCACTTACTTTAGCGACAGTGAGCTGTTTAGGTTTGACTTTGTCATGGCTGAGGTAGCCATCGTGCCCCATGTCTCTTCTTAGTCAACTCCTGACTCTTCTGGACACTTCTAGCGGCTTCAAAGTCAACTATGTCATCACTGCCGTCGCAACTGCTCCGTTGGTCTTTACTGGATTTTTTGGTCGTTCCTTCTCGATTTCATCAATCAAAAAACTTGTTGACCCATATTTTATGGCAAGTAGTCGGTGCACCTTCACGGGTACCCTGCCTTCTGTCGGCCAAAATCATGACCCCTTCTCCCCCCCCTTGTTTTTTACATGCAGCCCGCCGGTTGCGTCGATCGGAGCTCGCCATGGCTCCACCGGCCACTTGGCCTTGGCCTTGGCTTATTGCGCGTGGCCCTCTGCCACCGTCCGTTGCTTGAGGGGCGTACATCTAGCCAGCTGTTTTTTTCTCAGCTCGTCCTCTCGAGTGGAGGCCTCGCACGAGGCCTCGGTCTTTGCTCTCTGGCCAGCCTCCCAGCAGTTGCGGCAGGGGCTTTGCACCAGCCTGCTATCACGGCAAGGCCTTGCCGCGCAAGTGACTGCCGTCGCGGCAGGCCCTCTGGTCCAGCTTGCCATCGTAGCGAGCTGGTGCTGTTGGAGCGACGTCTAACGTGGACGTCGCTCCCCTTCCCCTCACTCGCTAATGTCCTCCTCAGCCCTTGTTTTGCTCGCCGAGCGAGCTTCCATTTTTTTTCGGTCGAGCTATTTTCGCACATTGCGCTCCACTTCTCGACTTGCTACGGCTCCGATTCCCAACTACATCTCAGCAGCCACTTTTGGCTTCTAATATGCATCCTTTTGTTTTTAAGTTGCTGATCCAAGCTTGCAGTTTGCATGCCGCAGCCAGAAAACAATGGTGAGCTCAACTTGCGATGAGAGCTGCTTTTACGAGGTTTAAAGCAGTTGCTTGCTGCTACCGGTTGTTGCTTCTCCAACAGCTGCCAATGTTTTGCTACTACGCCGCTCGCTGATGAAGGAGGATCCACATTGGCGATAAGTAAACTCGCCCTCCAGGGGAGGAAACCCAAACTAGGCTTCTAGCTGCTGCCGAAACAAAATCTGAATTTTGGCTGTTTTGTTTTTCCTCATTCCCCATGGATTACGTTAGTAAAGGGGAACGTCTCGTGTTACAGATCAAAATTACTACACCTATTTGTTTAGTCAAGCTCGCGTAATCGGTTTTGGAATCAGAAGACCCTGTAAGAAGTTAGGGAATTTCTCTAAAAAAAATTCCTGATTTCAACGGCGAGATTTTCTCCACTTGTACAGGCCAATTTTAATTCTAGTATCTAGGTCCATGGGGAGAATGGAACTCAGAGCTGTAAAACACTATGTGCTGCATGCACAGCACGGCTGTGCATGCTTGCTAACTTAGACTAGTCAGCAGTTGTGAAGTAAGACTACGCACTGTTGGGTTCTAGGCTAGGTCTAGTCAGGGTGGAGCTATACCTAACAGGGCACTGTGGACCGCCCTACATTGGCTGGTGCATCACCGCGACTTAGCAACAGCATGCAAGGCCAAGAGTGGGGACTGCTGTGCATCAATGCATGCATGCACGACACAAGACTCCATCACAACATGCATGCATGAGTCATCAGCCGCATGCAAAGCCAGAAGCGGGGACCGCTCTTCATCAGCACAGCCATGCATAACTCAACAGCAAGAGCTACTATAGGGGCTACTATCCAGCCATCAGCCTAGAAAGCTATCAATTTGCCAGCAGCCTGCTATAAAAGGTGGCCATCGTGGCAGTCTTCATTCAACAACTCAATCATCACCAAGCATTCCGCCTGTAATCAACCACGGCAGCCTCCACCGGTTCTAGACATCACCTGAGGCCAAGACTATGCAGACACTCTTCTCAAGACCCCAGTGAGCCTGGCAGCAGTCTGCCAGCGTGGACAAGAGGATGCCCCTGACTACGTGAAGGCTTGACTACCTAGAAGAGGTGGTTAAACTACGTCCAAGACCCAAGCGACTTTGTTGAGATGTCTTGCTAGACAATGCCCACCTGTGGGCGAGGAGCTATTTCTAGGTGTGAGAGTCCAGAGTTAGTCTCTAGCTACGCTGTGTTTGTTGTACTCTTTCTTGTACTATAATTGTGATCAATTATAGTCATTCAGTCCCAGCATTCTCCTAGCTCTAGCATTCTACTCTATCCGAAGTTGCTCTCCAAGCACAACGTCCCAGTGGCAAGGAACCTAGCCCTTGGTGCACCCCACAAACACCAACATGGTATCAGAGCAAGGTCAATGTTGACAACATCTATAGTCTGAGTCCTAACTAGTGGTGTTTTGGAGGAGCCGTGGAATCAAGTCGCCTACGCCAGCAAGCAACTGATGTTTCCAAGCGCCCAAGGTGGGATCCAGCATGTAAACGTAAGAGGTAACGTGGATTTCATGAGAAGCATCGAGATGGAGAATTCAAGTGTAAAATCTCCACCTTTTGATGAGAATTCCGCCTTGCATTGTTTGCGCATGAGCCAAGATCAGGGTCGCCATGTCGTAGAGCAAGAAAAATGTAAGGCGGAAGAAGCCCAATGCTTGGCGGATGAAGCAAAGCGCATGGCACAGAAAGAAGCAACTACACGCTAGGCTGTGGAGCAAGAGACCATGGAATTTAGGCAGAAACTAGGTGCAGAAGAACTACTCCGCCAGAAGCAGCACCTCACACGTGATGCTCAGATGAATCAGCTTCAGTAGTAGATGGCATGGCTATAGTAGCAAAACCAACTGTAATAACGACAACTACATTTACAATAACAGCAATAGCAACAGCAGCAGCAACAGTTCAATCGTGCGCAGCAATCTTCAGGAGCATCATTAGCACATCTACCTCAGCCAAGTCCTCCAGCATTCATGTAGCAGCCTGACATTCCTCCACAGGTGCCACTAGTAGCATCAGCACAAGTAGGAATGCACCAGCATTTTCCATCCCAACTGCCACAGGTTATATTCGGCATGCCCACGATGGCACCATTTAAGCCATCTCCTCAAGCACCAACACCTCAGACATACATGGGGCAACCACATCCAACAATACACCCTGTGTTTCAGGCACAATCGGTAGTAGCAAACGTGCATTAGTGTCACACAACTAACCCAACATCACTAACAAAAGGAGTTGGGTACCAGGGTTTAGAGGACATTGTGCCATAGGAGCAGCCTTTCTGCATCTTCACAAATTCAAGATCGACCAGTTTGATGGCGAGACCTTCTTGCACTAAGCCCACCAGTTCAAACAATTGGCCGAGATTCACAGCATCAGGAAGTTCTACATTGGTAATTACGTTCTTCCTCTCCCAGGATCTCAACCACACATCGTGTCGGAGTTCAACTATTTCACATGAGCTACATCAAAAGGCAAAATCGCTCTGCGACCAACTAACCATCACAGACGCACCCATTTGTGAGCCAATCTTCGTGACCTTCCTAATCAATGGCCTCACTAGAGACTAGGATGGCGTGAAGAAAGTTCTCAAATTCAAGCCTGAAGCAGAATTGACAGAGGCATACATCTGTAAGATGCAATTGACAGAATAGAGAGACTGCCAACTTACAAGCAAAAAAGCTCGCACTTTTAGCAATGCAGCTTACCAGAATGAAGGAGAGAAGAACACATCTCACTCCCTGTCAAACAGCCATGCAATGATGAAGTCAACGTACTCCCATGCATCGACGTGCTCCCTCCCAAAGGCAATCGCATGCTGTACCATAGGCCAGCTGACCGGATCATGTCCAGATATCACTTGCCATTATTACAAGAAGAAAGGGCACGTGAAGAAAGACTGCTTCAAGAGGTTGCACGATGAGGAGAAAGGGAGGATGCAAAGCCACTTCAAGCAAAAGAAGCGAGGGGGAGAGAAGAAGGAGAGTGGAGGAGAAAAGAGTAAAAAGGGCAATCAAGTGTCCGACAAGGCAAAGGAGGAAGACAAAGGGCAGCAGTTTGACTACACTGCATCTGTGTTCCAACTGTTAGACAGTCAGAGCGACAGGTTGATTCACTCGTCGTATGTTTAGTACCTGGACAGCCGGTGTACCTCGCACATCACGCACCACAAATCCTACCTCCAAGACTACGAGCCTTTAGATAAGAGCTATGTGACAGTCGCCAATGACAACTAGGTGCACGTGCTCGGCAAGGGAATGATGACCATGACAGGGTATGATGGAACACAGGTCAAGTTTGGCAATTTTCTCTACATACCTGACATTATCGTTTACCTCCTCTCCCTCGGCCAACTCATGAAGAGAGGAGCTTGCGTCGTCAGTAACGACAAGTATGTCACGCTGAAAAGCCATGAAGGAAAAACCTTCGCAGAAGTTCAACTCCTTCCTCATGGCATGATTGAGCTGGACTTCAGAGCACCAGCTCAAGATGAGACGGATTCTCCATTTGCAGCAACAAGTCTACAGCAAGTCCACTCAGTAACAACAAGTATGTCACGGTGTAGTGTGGCACAAAAGGCTTGGTCACATCAGCAATCAGTTGGTGGAATCCATGGTGATGAAAGGCCATGTCAATAGCCTCGACATCAAGAAAAATGGCCAAGGAAGAACTGACCCTTATGAGGACAGCATTTGTGCCAAGTTTCCACGACAAATGTTCCCTCCAACGAGCAAGTACGACGTCAACCAAAAGCTGAGACTTGTTCACACCGAAATCTACAGACCGCTCCCCTTAGCAACAGTATATGGTGGACAGCATTACTTCCTCATCTTTGTGGATGGTACAACACGTTTTATTTGGAGCTACCCTCTCCGAACTAGACATGAAGCACCAACCTACTTCTTCAAATGGCTGGCGATGGAAGAGAGACAAAGCAACAAGAAGCTGCAAGTCCTACGCTACAACAATTCTGGTGAGTACACCAGTACATAATTCATGTCGCAGCTTGAGGACATGTGCATCGTGCAGTAGTTCTTTGTACCATATACCCCACATCAGAATGGTGTCGTAGAAAGGGCAAATCGCACTGCTTAGGAGACATTCAAATCCATGTTGCTAGGAGCCCAACTCGACAACTCTTGGTGGCCGTATGCTTTGAGGCAAGCAGTTTGGGTGCGGAATTGTGTGGCGTACACGGCCTTACCAGAAATAACTCCATTTGAAGAATGGCATGACTGCAAGCCAGATATCACCATGCTTTGGACATTCTATTGCATGGCACTTCTCCACGTTCTAAAAGAACGTCGCAGAAAGTTTGCAGACAAAGCCGTTTGGGGTATGTTTGTCAGACAAAGCACCAACATGAAAAGTTAAGAGTTCTACGACATCAACACCCAACATATCGTCACCATTCGTGATGCTGTTATCTTCAAGCATCTCACGCGTCAAGGGTGGGAAGCTAAGCGCTCGACCACACCAGACGTCCTTGAGTCATTCAACAACTCATTCTACAACCTTTATGGAGTCAATCCAAGATGAAGCAGTAGACGAAGATGTTAAACACAAGGATCACTTAGATCTCACAATGATGGATCTAGATCACGCAATTGAAGAGGCAGTGCGTGCAAGTGTGCCCCTCGCGGCTGACCACGACAAACGCATCGCCACTGATCAAGAGGCGGTCGTAGTAAGCCATGACAAACGCTATCATGTGGCGATGTTAAAAAGGTGTGGAGGCGACACGGCTGAAGAAGCACGACGGCACAATCGAACGTTGGCACTTCACACGCCTCGTATAGCAGCAAATGGAAGAACAACACAAGGAGGATGAAGCAGAATGCGACATGGCGATTACAGCATGCACGATGTATGGTGAAAATGATGAAGTACATGCTGACTTCACAACAACGCATCTGACAGCTCTCTTTTCCAAGACCTCACTTACAATACCGCCTGAGCCAAAGTCACTGAAGGAAGCATTGGCAGGCAAGTTTGCAACAGAATGGAAAGCAGCGCTAGATGCAGAATACAACAACCTCATGGAGCAGAGAACTTGGAAGCTTACAGAGCTGCCATTCGGCTCAAGGCCAGTTGGTGTGAAGTGGGTGTTCAGGGTGAAGACAAAGGCAGATGGCAGCATTGACAAATTCAAAGCATGCTTGGTTGCAAAGGGGTTCTCGCAGGTGGAAGGCAAGGATTTCTTTGAAACCTATACACCTGTCAGCTGTTATACCATAGTGCGTATCATGCTCGCCATTGTAATAGTCAAAGACTACGAGGTGTAGCAGCTCGACGTCAAGAACGTCTTTCTGCATTGAGAAATGGAAGCTATCATCCACATGAAGCAACCGGAAGGTTATGACAGCTATAGCTGATGCGTGCGCAAGCTTGTCGAGAGCCTGTACGGGTTGGAGCAAAGTCCTCTTCTTTGGTACCGCAAGCTACAAAGCCTCCTTGAGTCTTTAAACTTCCATCCATCAGCCTACAACTACTGCTTGTTCCTACATCGAAAAGCTAAGGACAAGCATACAGATTGCTACATTCTCATCTTCGATGATGATATCTTGATCATCAGCCCATCACCCGACTTCATCCATGCAACTGCTTGTGCAATGGCACAAGAGGTCAATCTGACCTTGATGCCAAGCTTTGAGTACTACCTCGGCATGAACATCAAACGCATCCGCTCCAAACACACGCTCAAACTGTCTCAGCAGTCTTACATAGTGAAATTCTTTGAACGATTCGACGTCCCTGATCGTCACGTTCCGACTCCCCTAACGTAGTAGGAGTTGATCCATCAAGGACCAAGGGGGAGAAGTGAGACTGAATTTTTTGAGCAGTCGGTTCTCTCATGCACGATGCAAGCTCCACTCAACCAGACTTGTTTGCGGTGAGCAACTTGGCGCGTGGGAGTGAGACGTACAGTGAAAGGGCTTGCAAGGAGCTGGACCGTGCACTCAGGTACTTCCGCTCTACGGCTCACATAGGGTTGGTCTTCGGCTCGTCAATTGACCTGATCTGAGCTGCTATATGGATGCAGATTTTGGCGGTACAGAGGAGGACCGCCGTAGCACCATAGGATTTGTCTGTCTCCTTGCTGGAACGGCTGTTTCGTGGTCAAGAAGGAATAATACAATTATCACACTCAGTTCGGCTTAAGCTGAGTATGTCGCGGCGACAGCAGCAGCTCGGGAGGTTACCTACCTAAGGAACCCCCTTGACAACATTGGTTTTCCTCAACATGGTCCAAAAACAGTCTACGTCGACAACAAATCAGCCATCGACTTTGAAAACTCTAGAAAGTTCTAGGGGCGAACGAAGCATATTGACATCCACGGCCACTGGATTCGCTCGAAGGTGATCGGCCACACGATCATCCTTGAGCAAGTTCCAAGAACAGCGGAAGTAGCAGATCTATTTACCAAAAGTGTCCCTAAGGACATTTTTCAGAGGTGCATGGAGCAATGTGGACTTACGCGAAGTACCCACTTGTGGTATCCCTTGAAGAAGGGCGACCTAGGAGACACCGTGACAGTCGAACACGCACGTGAACGCCATTGACGATCTCTGCACACAGAAAAACAGAGGTTCGTGCCACATTGTGCACATGAACATTTTTGTGGAGCATGCAGCAGAGATCCAGAGCTGTCAAGAAAATTCACCTGTAGCAGAAAATTCCCAAGCAGCAGTTCGAGTTCTTTCATTGCCGACAAACTCAGTCATGCTCTGTGTTGGCGTGACATCCGAAACATTCACACTTGTCTCCCCTCAGCAGCCTACTACAAAAGATCGTTTTTGCTCCCAGACAATCTGCAACTTCAACCACCCACTTCAGTCCCCTGCTTTGTTAGGAGACCCAATTCTGTCTTCAACGGATCTGGAAAACCGTTCTTCCGATGACCCGGTTCAGTCCTCAAAGAAAAATAAAAATTTAACAGCGTGGACAGGGAAAACGGAGCGAACAAGGGGTAGCGAGAGGTTTTTTGCAAGAAGGGGGTGCGAGCGGAGCAATGAGCACAACAGGTGAGCGAAGCAGGGTCTCGTGGCGAAGTAGATGCGATGAAAGCAAAGGGAGGTGGTGAGCTGCGAGAGGGGCAAGGGCGACAGCAATGGGCAGGCCTGCCACCACGGCAGGCTTGGTAGCGAGGGCGGCGAGCATGCGAGCACGCTCGCCAAGATGGAGGTAAGCGACCTCGCGAGCTCGCCCGCCAAATGGGTGGCGAGCGAGCTCGCGACTCCTATTCGCCCTCCACAAACTCCCTCTACTACGAGACGGAACCTGGCGAGGGTGCTAGGAAAAGGACAAAGTGACAGGGAGGAAAAAGACGGACGGCAAGAGGAGGGAGTCGCAACTCACTTGGCAAGCAACTTAGCAGCAGTGGTGACGAATCCAAGCGTACAACAAACGAGTGGCGCAACCCAGAATCCAATTGTAGCACTCAAAATCACACAGATCCTAGATGAACCACTATAGCGTCAACTTCGCACGAGCGAGAGCAAAAATGGCGTCAAAAACACTACAACTGCCATATATACCACTGCAACAGCCGCTAGACGTGAGGGGTGTTGGGATTTGTAGGTGTGTAGCAAGGACTAGGTTCCTTGCTTGTATAGGATCTTTTCTTGTGCAGCAAGCTAGCAGACAGATCAGCAGATGAACTTTGGAAACTGATTGTGACAGCGGAAGAAATCTTGATTGATTCCAAAGTACAAGTATGGTACATGAAAAGTAGAGCCTAACAAAGGCTACACATGAGCTCCATCAGTGCTCCTAGCCCACGCAAGGGGCAACGCCTTGCTAGACCGTTAAGGCCGTCGATGCAAGGGGTCTTCGTCCAGCACCGTCTTCCAGGTGGACAGGCCTCCAGGTAGTCAGGGCTTCCTCCTTCCCAGGCTAGCAGAGCTCTGCCAGGCTTACAGGGGTGTCCAGGGCAAACTCCAGCATGGTATCAGAGCAGTAGGTTCTATTTCTAACCAGTGCAGCAGCAATTGCTACAACAGCAGTGTGGATTGGTGAAGCAGTCCTTCACCATCCCTATACAAGCTTGAGGAGGACGTTCGCCTTCTCCTAAGCGTACAGCGCGATTGGCCTTTGTGTCGTTCGGCTTGCACAAGACCAAGAGAATACCATGCCCCTCATGGTAACTAAGCAGCATAATCATGGTACCAGCAAGAGCAGCAGCAGCAGCTTGAGCATGAAAGGAAGACGACGTTCATCTTCCCTCATGAGGTGCTGTGCGGACATCCGACATGGCGCTCCACCTGCACCAGTCAAAGGCAAAAAGAGCACGATGGAGAAAGAGAATAGTAGTACACAGACTGCACGACCTCAGCATCCATCCGTGCATTCACGTCTGCCCATGAGCTTCAGAGATAGCTTCCATGTGGCAGAGCCAACGCAAGGAGCTGAAGTGCCAAGGCCCTTGGCTGAAGAAGCGTCACACACGCTTCAATTGACAAAAGTACGTGAAGTAGAAAAGCGTGCAACAGAAGGCATGCAACAGTGGCAAGATACAAGTATACACGAAGCAGCAGACTGTACGGCTGAGGATAACAAGCAACGTTGTGGCAGAAGCAAGTCAACTCACCACCATCGGAAGTGGCGTCTCAAAGACCGCAATAAGGCTGAGTGCTTCATCATCAACTCAGCTTCAGTCTTCCGCATTGGCATTGCCCTTCTACTGTTACGCACAGGGAAGTAGAGGAAGGGGAAGAAGAAGAGGAGGAAGAAAAAGGAGGGGAGCATCTAAAAAAACTTGAGGAAGTGAGAAGGGAGAAGAGCTCCTATGGAAGCAGAACTCCCTAACAAGCAGCAGTGAAAGAAGTTCTTGCAACTGCTAACATCAAGAAGGCTCTTGGCAACGGCCTTTAGCAGCTGATAAACCTCATGGCTATGGGAAAACACTATAGCCTGGAGGATGCACGTAGAGCAATGAGGCTCCACTCAGCTGTGTGAACATCTCCATCCAGACCTTTGCAAGAGAAGGGTGGACGAAGAAGAAGACCTCCATGAAGGTGGAGGAGATCCAGATCCTTCATCTTTTGGATCTGGTGCTTCATGCAAAGTAGCAGAAGCAGAATATCCAATCTTATTTTTGGCTTGGAGCAGCCATGGCAACCTCTCCATCGAAGTGGTTGTGACGACGACACATAAGCAAAAAGCACCACTCATGAGCCAATGAGACAATGTGTTTGCAAGAAGGGACGTGTCACGTCCACGGGGAGAGGAAGAAAAAAAAATAACATTCCTGCCGTGTTGGCAGACGGTTGCTGTAAGTCCACCTCGTGGAGGTGGCATGCGTGATGGAGCTGTGCTCCACAGACAACGTTTCTGCCATGTCAGGTGTTTGCAGTAAGCCCACCTCGTGGAGGTGGCATGCGTGACGGAGTGATATTCCACGGACGTAGTGCCAGTGGAGATCCTCACACTTTGATCAAGTGTATCAGTAGACTTGTGGGGCCGTGAGCATCGCCGCAACAATCCGGGCCTTCATCAATGAGGGGGAGGAGGCCGGATGGAGCAACGACCTCTTTACAAGGTTTTACGTCTGCCTCAAAGCTTTTGTGCTCGCAACAGAGTACGAAAGAAAAAGGGGGAACTGTGATGAAAAGCAAATATTGCTCATCAAGCCTCCTAGTTTGGCCCATTCAACAGAGCCTGAAAGATTGGAGGAAGGCCGCTCCATGAACAACGACAACAAAATGGCATTCTGCAAGCGTTGAGGAGTGGGTGGCAGCAGTTACTGTTGCAATAATATTACATCAACATTTATCGTAGCTGTTTTACGAAAGTGGACCTGACCACTTTCAACGACGAGAGTAGTGACATCATCACTTGGAGCAGCCTCCATCGACATCGAGGAGCGGTAGCAACTGCCTGTACACTGCACGTTTGGAGTAGTGGGAGAACAGCAAAGTCAAGCGAGCCAGTCCTGGATGCTTCCGGGAAGCACCTCATTTTTCTGCTGAGTTGGGTCAAGAATAGGTCAGTTCGGGGTTTCTGACCTGAAATAGTCCATGTTTTTAAAGCCGGCGCAGAAATCGTCAGCAAGGGGCAGCCAAGTGATTGAGCAAAAAAAAGAAATGAAGGGGTGTCGTCGCTCGCTCTTGCGAGCAGAAGAGGACCTCCAGAAAAGAAAAAAAAATGGAGAGGAGATTGCTCGCTCGCGCGAGCGAAACAGGCCCTAGCTCGGCTGGCTGCAAGGCGATGGGAGGAGGGAGAGGTGCGCGTCACACCAGCTCACCATCGCGGCGAGCAAGCCCTGCCGCGATGGCAAGGTTGTCCGCGGCAGAGCCCTACCGCAGCAGCAGGCTCGAAAGCGACAAAACGTCTGCCGCGACGGCGACCCCTCGCGAAGCAACCGGCGGCGAAGAGCGAGGGAGAGGACCTCGCTGCCAGCACGGCAGGCAGGCCCACACGAGAGTGCATGAGAAGCCGACCAGCCGTAAAAAATGAGAATAATTAAAAAAGGAAGAACCTACTTGCGAGCGATTCGCGCAGCCAGCTCGCTCGCGAGGAAATCCTGGCCAACCGAGAAGGAAAAGGGAAAAAAAGGAATCCGCAAGGAGCCAAGAGCTGGTCGGCGAGGAGCTGCGAGCTCCAAATTCGCCGGAGGAAAACGGCGGAACAGCTAAGGCCACAGCCAGCACGCAAGGCCGCGACCAAGAACGGTGGCAGTAAGTGGGACGCCATGGAGTCGGCTGTCCCACCTGGAAACAACACCAGCGGGATTGGCAATAGCCAGATCCCAAGTGACGCGACGGAACAGTGGGGATGGCTGTCTCTGAGTAGCAGAAACGCCCAAGTAGCGAGGAGCTGGCACAAAAACGACCAAGAATTGGTCGTGGAGGACTGGAAGCACACCGGATCTGCCCCAGCCATGGCGCTAGCCTACAGCAAGACCTCCTCAGAGTTGAAGGAGGTGGAGAAGCAAAGCAGAGTATTTCGAAGGCAGCAGCCTAAGACGACAAGGGGAGCAGCAAGTGAAGTTGCTGTGTCACTAGAGGCGGAGGCCTTTTGTACTCTCCCGTGGGAGAGCTCACGACGGTAACCCTGGAAGCGGTCCCAGCAGGTGGTCCCAAAGGCGGTCCCGACATGCAGCCGCCACCTCAGTTGAGACAACCCAAACTCGTGCATGGTGGTGCATGAGAAGCACGGTGAAAACAGCTGGGAGGGGTTGCTTCAGCCACAAGCAACCGCAGACGCCGGAGTGGTGAGGTGACCCCAACCTCACTCAAAAAATTTGTTGAGCCATCAACGAGCGCCAGAACCAGAAAGGGACCCCCAACAGCCTCGAAGGAGCCAAACCCGAGCCAAGAAAAGGTGGTTCTTGAACATTTTGAGTAAAAAAAAAAACCACCGAGAAATATTTTTGGCGAGGCTTCTACACCCGATTGGAGTCACAAATCTCCAGTAGCATATCTTCAGTGGTGAATCTTTAGTGGTTGATCTTTAGTAGCTAAGTCTTCAATGGCTACACCATATCAATTGCAAGGCTCCACGCCTTAGCACTGGAGCACCTTTCACCAAGGTGCTGCTGGAGATCCCTCGAAGGCCCCTGTAAGCCTGGCTCTGCCTGCCAGCCTGGGTGGAGGTTCATGCTGGAGATCCCTCCAAGGCCCCTATAAGCCTGGCTCTGCCTGTCAGCCTGGGAGGAGGACGACATGTTTGCTGGTGGCCAGTCTACCACAACTTGGTGGCAGTGCCAAGACCAGCCCGAATCCTCTGACGACCCAGTAAGCATGGCAGGTGCTGCCAGCCTGGCGAGGAGGTGGCCCTGACGTCCTGAAGGCCTTCCATCACTGGAGATGATGGCTGCGCCGAGACCCTTGCGTGGACGGCCTTGACGGCCTAGCAAGACGTTGCGCCCTAGTTTGGGGCCAGGAGATACGTCAGAGCATGGAGGTAGGCTCTGTTTAGCTGCTATTCGTTGGACAGATCTTGTACTTGTACTTTGTACTTTTAACAAGATTCTATTCCACATTTTGACTTTCGCTAAGTTTGCTGGACACACAAAAAGATCCTGGAGCAGCAAGGACCTCTTGCTGTAGTGAAGGCTCCGCGGTGAGGCAATGGCCGTTCCCGCGTGTGCCACTATTGCAAAACCCAACAAGGGGGAGAGGAGAAATTTTTTTTCTTCTCTCCCAGTGACTTCTCCACCCAACGGAAAGCAGCATAGAAGCTTCCAAGTGAAGGGCGAGTCAACCACAACGCCCCTCCATATAGTAGCATGCGCCAAAAACGCTTCTATGCATTTTCTTGTAGTAGAAGTCACTGGAATCTGATCGAGACGACCTGAGACGCCACCAAATGTTTTTTTGAGTGCAGAACTAGTAGGAAAATCCCAGCAACTTCCTCTCAGACCTGAGAAATACCCACAAGGAGCCTCGGTGTTTGCAGTAGAGGACAAGCTCGAGCCCAAGAGCAAGAAAACTCTCTTCTAAATTTTTTTTATATCAAGGAAGCAGCAAAAATTTCTTCTAACATCGAAATCCTCTAAGAGACACCTGATGTCGCCAATTTCTTCACCGACAACTAGTAAAACTCTTCAGTGCACCAATCAAGGGGGAGTGTTAGAGGTGGCGATTATTGCGCATATTTTTCGGGTCAAGCTGGCGTAGTCAGTTTTTGAATTGTAAGAGCCTGCAAGAGGTTAGGGAAATTTCCTCTTAAAAATTCACGGGTTCAACGGCGGAGATTTTCTCCGCTTTTATAGGCCACATTTCATTTTAGCATCTAGGTCCATGGGGGGAATGGACCCTAGAGTTATAAAATATTGTGTGCTCCATGCACAACATGGCTGTGCATGCCTGTTGAATCAGAATAGTCAGCAGCTGTGCAGTGCGATTACGCACTATTGGGTTATGAGCTAGGTCCAGTCAAGGTGGAGCTACACGTGACTAGGGAGTGTGGACCACCCTGCATTGGCTGTTGCATCAGTGTGACTCGGATGCAGCATGGAAGACCCTTAGTGGGGACTGCTCTACATCAACGCATGCATGCACGACACAACACTGCATCACAGCATGCATGCACAAGTCATCAACCACATGCAAAGCCAGAAGCGGGGACCGCTCTACATCAGCACAGCCATGCATGACTCAGCAGCAAGAGCTATTGGAGGGACTACTGCCTACAGGAAGATTCCTAGGCTATCTTGCTTCCCACCTGCAACCAGAAGCTTCCATCAGCCTGGACAGGTGTCAACTTGCCAGTAGCCTGCTATAAAAAGTGGCCAGCCTGGCAGTTATCATTTAAAAACTCAGTCATCACCAAGCTTTCCGCCTGTAGTCAACCACAGTAGCCTTTACCAGTTCCAGACATCACCTAAGGCCAAGATTCTGCAGACTCTCTTCTCAAGACCCCAGTAATCCTGGCAACAGTCTTATCGCCTGGGCGGGAAAACGCCCCTAACTACCTGAAGGCCTGACTACGTAGAAGAGGTGTCCAGACTACATCCAAGACCCAAGCGACTGTGCTAAGCTATCTTGCTAGACGTTGCCCACCTATGGGCCAAGAGCTGTGTCTAGGCGTGAGAGTCCAGAGTTAGTCTCTAGCTGAGCTGTGTTTGCTATACTGTTTCTTCTACTGTAGTTGTGATGAACTACAGTCATTTAGTCCTAGAATTCTCCAAATTCCAGCTTTCTACTCTATCTAAAGGTAATCTCCAAGCACAATGGTCCTAGCAGCAAGTAACAAACGCATTGGTGCACCCCACAAACATCAACATGGTATCAGAGCAAGGTCAGATGTTTATTTGGTGTAGTAAGGGCTAGGTTCCTTGCTGCTGGGACCGTTGTGCTTGAAGAGAAACTACAGATAGAGTGAAAAGTTGGAATTGGGAGAATGATGGGACTGAATGACTGTAGATGACAACTATGGAACAAGAGATAGTATAAAAAACACAACTCAGCTACTGACTAACTCTGGACTCTCACGCCTAGACACAGCTCCTGGCCCACAGGTGGACAACGTCTAGTAAGATAGCTCCAGCACAGTAGCTTGGGTCTTGGACGTAGTCTGGCCACCTCTTCTAGGTAGTCAGGCCTTCAGGAAGTCAGGGGCGTCCTCCTACCCAGGCTGGCAGACTACTGCCAGGCTAACTCGGGACTTGAGAAGAGTGTCTAAAACTTCTTGGCCTCAAGTGATGTCTGGGACTGGTGGAGCCTGCTGTGGTGGACTACAGACGGAAAGCTTGGTGATGACTGAGTTGTTTTAAATAAGACTGCCAGGCTGGCCACCTTTTGTAACAGGCTGCTGGCAAGTTGATAGCTGTCCAGGCTGATGGAAGCTTTCGGGTGTAGGTGGGAAGAATCCTAGCCTGGAAATATTCTTGTAGGCAGTAACCCCTCTAGTAGCTCCTGTTGCTAAGTCGTGCATGGCTGTGCTGATGTAGAGCGGTTCGCACTCCTGACTTTGCATGTGGTTGATGACTCGTGCATGCATGCTGTGATGCAATGCTGTGTCATGCATGCATGCGTTGATGCAAAGCGGTCCCCACTCTGGGCCTTGCATACTACTGCTAAGTCACGCTGATGTAGTCGGCTATGCAGGGCGCTCCACAATGCCAAGTTAGGTGTAGCCCCACCCTGACTGTACCTAGCCCAAAACCCATTAGTGTGTAGTCGCACTGCATGGCTGTTGACTAGTCTGGGTCAACAAGCATGTACAGCCTTGCTCTGCATGCAGCACATAGTATTTTACAGCTGTAGGGTCCATTCCCCCCATGGACCTAGATGCCCGAATTTAATTTGGCATGTACAAATAGAGAAAAACTTAGCCGTTGAACCGGGGAATGTTTTAAAGTGAATTCCTTAACTCCTTGTAGAGTCCTCCTCTTCCAAAACCGACTACGCCAGCTTGACGAGAAAAATAGGGCCAGTAATTGTCACCTCTAACACTTTCCCTCGATTGGTATACCGAAGAGTTTTACTAGTTGTCGGTGAAGAAATTGGTGACGTCAAGTGTCTTCCAGAGGGTTTCGCTTTCAGAAGAAATTTTTGTTGCTTCCTCGGTGTCAGAAATATTTATAAGAGGCTTTTCCTTGCTCTCAGGCTTGAGCTTGTCCTTGATTGCAACGACCGGGGCTCCTTGTGGGTGTTTTTTGGGTTTGAGAGGTTGATACTGGGATTTTCCTGCCATAGTTGCCATCAAAAAAATGTTTGGTGGCATCTCAGGTTGATTCGGACAAATTTCAGGGTCTTTTGCTGTAAGAATACGCATAAGGGCATTTTTGGTGCATGTTGCTACATGTAGGGGCGCTCCGGTTGACTCATCCTTCACTTGGAAGCTTCTCCACTGCTTTCTGTTGGATGAAAAAGTTGTTGGGAGAGAAGAAAAATATATCTTCCTCTCCCCCTCACGTCCCGTGGCTTTTGCGTAGGTATAAATGGCAGTTCTAGCGTTGCTCACGCCATTTTTACCCTTGCTTGTGCGATGTCGATGCTACACTGCTTCATCCATGATCCGCGTGATTCTGACTACTACAACTGGACTTTAGGTCGTGTTACTCATTCCTCGCATGCTTGGAGTTATCACTACTGCTGCTAAGCTGCTCGCTGAGTGAGCTCCGACCCCCTCCTCTTGCCGTCCGTCTTTTTCCTACCAGTGACTCCGTCCTTTTCCTAGCTCCCTCGCCAAGTTTTGTACCGTAGTGGGGTGGTGTTTGCGAGCTCGCTTAGGAGACGTGAGCTCGCTCGCCCCCCTTACGGTGAACTCGCTCGCCACTTTGCGGACGAGCGAGTTTGATCGCTCGCTGCCTACCACGGCGGGAGGCAGCTTCGCTGCTGAGCCTGTCCTTGTGGCAGGCCTGCAACTTGCTGCTGCCCCTACCCCTCTTGTAGCTTGCCCCCGCCTTCACTTTCACCGCATCAGTTGTGCTACAAAGCCTTGCTTCTCTCGCTTGCTGCGATCGATGCTCCCCTCGCACCCCCTTCTCGGGAAAAAAAACCACTCGCAACCCCTTTTCCGCCCTGATTTCCCTGTCCACGCTGCCAAAATTTTATTTTTCTTTTGATGACTTAAGTGGGTCCTCGGAAGAATGGTTTTCCAGAAGCGTTGGAGACTGAAGTTTGTCTCTTAATGAAATAGGGAACTGAAGTGGGTGGTTGAAGCTGCTGATTGTCTGGGAGTAAAAACAATCTTTTGTTGCAGGCTACTAATGGGAGATAGGCGTGAAAATTTCGAATATCACGTCGACACTGAGCGTCACTGAGTCTGTCGGTGATGAAAGAACTCAAACTACTGCTTGGGAATTTTCTGCTACAAGTAAATTTTCTTGACGGCTCTAGATCTCTAGTTCTTGCTCCACAAAAATTGTTCCGTGCATCATGAGGCATAAACCTCCGTTTTTCTAGATGCAGAGATCATCGATGGCGTTGGCATGCGTGTTTGATTGTCGCGTGTCTTCCAGGTTGTCCTTCTTCAGGGGATACGACGAATGGGCACTTCGCGTAAGTCCACATTGCTCCATGCACCTCTGAAAAATGTCCTTTGGAACACTTTTGGTCAAGAAATCTGATGCTTGCGCTGTTTGTAGAACGTGCTTAAGGATGATCGTGTGATCGATCACCTTCGAGCAAATCCAGTGGCCGTGGATGTTAATGTGCTTTGTCCGCCCCTGGAAATTTGTAGAGTTTTCGAGGTCGATGGCTGATTTGTTGTCGACGCAAACTATTGTTGGACGATGTTGAGGAAAACCAATGTCGTCAAGGAGGTTCGACAGGTAGGTGACCTCCTGAGCTACTTCTATCGTCGCTACATACTCAGCTTCATCTAAACTTAGTGTGATAATGTTATGTCTCCTGCTTGACCACAAAACAACCATTCAGGCAAGGAGACAGACAAATCATGTGGTGTTATGGTGGTCCTCCTCTGTACCACCAAAATGTGCATCCAAAAAGCAGCTTAGCTCCAGGTCGCTTGAAGAGGCGAAGACCAACCTTGAGTCAGACGTACATCGCAAGTACCCGAGTACATGGTCCCGCTCCTTGTAAGCCCTTTCGCTGTACGTCTCACTCCCACCTGTCAAGTTGCTCACCGCAAACTGCAGGTCTGGTCGACTTTAGCTTGCAGTGTGCATGAGAGAACGGACTCTACTCCAACAGTCAGCCTCCCTTCTCCCCCTTAGTCCTTCATGGATCAACAACTGTTGCGTTATGGGAGTCGGAACGCAACGATCAGGGATGTCGAATTATTCAAAGACTTTGGCTGCGTAAGACTGTTGAGACAGCTTGAGCGTGCGTTTGGAGCGGTTGCATTTAATGTTTATGCCGGGGTAGTACTCAAAGCTAGACATCAAGATCACATTGACCTCTTATGCCATTGCACAAGCAGTTGCGTGGATGAAGTCTGGCAATGGGACGATGATTAGGATATCGTCGTCGTAGACGCGAACATAGCAGTTTGGGTACTTGTTCTTAGCTTTTTGATGTAGGAACAAGCAACCATCGTAGGCTGATGGATGGAAGTTTAAAGACTCAAGGAGGTGTTACAACTTGCGGTACCAAAGAAGAGGACTCTGCTTCAACCCGTATAGGCTCTTGACAAGCTTGTACATGCGTCAGCTACCTTGGTCATAACCTTTTGGCTGCTTCATGTAGACGACTTTAGTGTCCATTTCTCCATACAGAAAGGCGTTCTGGACGTCGAGCTGCTATACCTCATTGTCTTTGACTGCTGCAATGACGAGCATGATACACGCAGTGGTATAACGGCTAACATGTGTATAGGTTTCAAAGAAATCCTTGCCTTCCATGTGCGAGAACCTGTTTGCAACAAGGCGCGCTTTGAATTTGTCGATGCTGCCATCTGCCTTTGTCTTCACACCAACTGGCCTTGAGCCGGATGGCAGCAATACTAGCTCCCAAGTTCCCTGATCCATGAGGTTGTTGTATTCCGCATATAGCGCTACTTTCCATTGTGTTGCATACTCGCCTGTCAATGCTTCCTTGAGTGACTTTGGCCCGGGCTGTAGTGCAGATGAGGTCTTGGAAAGAACTGTCAAATGCGTTATTGTGAAGTCAGCATGTACTTCATCATTCTCAGCATACACCGTGTATGTTGTAATCGCCATGCCACATTCTGCTTCATTCTCCTTGTGATGTTCTTCCTTTTGCTACTACAAGAGCTACGTGAAGTGCCAACATTTGATTGTGTTGTCATGCTTCTTCAACAGCATCGCCTCCGTACCATCTTGTGTCGCCACTGGTTTTTGTTTGCCATGGTTTATTACGACTGCCTCCTGATCAGTGGTGATGCGTTCGTCGTGGTCAGCCGCGAGGGGCACACTCGTATGCACCGCCTCTTTACTCGCCTGATCCAGATCCGTCGTGGTGAGTGGATCATAATCTGCTACTTCGTCTTGGATTGAGTCCACAAATGAGTCTTAGAATGACCGAAGGAGGTCTGGTGCGGTTGAGTGATTCGCTTCCCACCGTTGATGCGTTAGATGCTCGAAGAAAACAACATCATGACTGGTGACGATACGTTGGATGTGAATGTCATAGAACTCCCAACCTTTCATGTTGGGGCTTTGTCCGACAAACATGCCCCAAGCTGGTTTTTTCTACAAGCTTTCTGTGACATTCTTTTGGGATGTGGAGAATCGCCATGTTGCCAAATGTCCAAAACATGGTGATGTTTGGCTTGCAGTTGTGCCATGCTTCAAATGGAGTCATGTCTGGTAAGGCCGTATGCGGCACACGATTCCGCACCCAAACTACTTGTCCAAATGTATACGGCCACCAGGAGTTTTCCAGTTACGCTCCTAGCAGCATGGATTTGAATGTCTCTTGAACAGTGCGACTTGCCCTTTGTGCGACATCATTATGTTACAGGGTATATGGTACAGAGAACTGCTACACAATGCCCACGTCCTTAAGCTGCAACATGAATTCTATACTGGTGTACTCGCTAGCGTTTTCGGGGCGTAGGACTTGCAGCTTCGTGTTGCTTTGCCTCTCTGCCATTGCCAGCCATTTGAAGAAGTAGGTTGGTGCTTCGTCTCTGGTGAGAAGAGGGTAGCTCCAAAGAAAATGTGTTGCATCATCCACAAAGATGAGGAAGTAACGGTGTCCACCATAAACTATTGCTGAGGGGAGCGGTCCGCAGATGTTGGTGTGAACCAGTCTCAGCTTTTGGCTGATGTCGCACTTGCTTGCTGGAGAGAATATTTGTCATGGCAACTTGGCACAAACGCAGTCCTCACAAGGGTGAGTTCTGCATTGGCCACTTTTCTTGATGTCGAGGCTGTTGACATGGCCCTTCTTTACCATGGATTCCACCAACTGATTGCTGATGTGGCCAAGCCTCTTGTGCCACACTACAACGTGACATACTGGCCGTTACTGATGATGCGAGCTCCTCTCTTTATGAGTTGGCCGAGGGAGAGGAGGTTAACGTCAGTGCCAGGTATGTAGAGAACGTTGCCAAACTTGACCTATGCTCCATCATACCCTATCACGGTCATCATGCCCTTGCTGAGTATGGGCTATTGCTTGTTGTTGATGACTGTCACATAGCTCTGATCTGAAGGCTCGTAGTTGTGGAGGCATGATTTGTGGTACGTGATGTGCGAGGTACACCTGCTGTCTAGGTACCAAACATATGAGAAAACGAGCACATCGCTCTGACTATCTGACAACTGGAACACAGATGTAGTGTAGCCAAACTACTGCCCTTTGCCTTCCTCCTTTGCCTTCTTGTCGGACTCTTGAGTACCCTTTTTACTTATTTCTCCTCCACTCTCCTTCTTCTCTCCCCCTCGATTCTTTCCCTTGAAGTTAATCTGCATCCTCCTTTTCTCCTCATTGCGCAACCTCTTGAAGTAGTCTTTCTTCACGTGCCCTTTCTTCTTGAAATAATGGCACGTGATATCAGGACGTGATCTGGTTAGCTGGCCTATGGCACTACATGTGATTGCCTTTGCGAGCGAGCGTGTTGATTCATGGAAGTATGCTGACTTCATCATTACACGGTTGTTTGACAGGGAGTGAGACGCGCTCTTCTCTCATTCATTCTGGTAAGTTGCATTACTGAAAATATGGGCTTTTTTACTTGTAAGTTGGCGGTCTCTCTGCTCTGTCAATAGCATCTTGCACACGTAAGCCTCTATCAATTCCCCTTCAGGCCTGAATTTGATAACTTTCTTCACATCATCAAAGTCTCCAGTGAGGCCGTTGAGAAGGAAGGTCACGAAGATTGGCTCAGAGATGGGTGCATCTGTGATGGCAAGTTAGTCGCAAATCGAGTTTGCCTTATTGATGTAGCTGTGAATATCATTGAAGCTGCTGAGGCTGATGTGGGAGAGTACTGTGAGGAGATGAGACTTGAAAGTGGAGTCGCCTGACATGTAGGTCCGTAGATAGGACCATGCATGTTTGGCTGGCTCAGCAGTTGCCTCGTACATGCAAATAGGTTGCTGAATACAAAGACTTAGCCAGTTCTAAGGCACCATGTATGCATCTTACGTGAAGTATTTGAACTCCAACACGATGTGTGGTGGAGATCCTGGGGGCAGAGGAACGTATTAGCCAGTCTAGAGCTTCTAGATGTTGTGAATCTAGGCCATTTATTCGAACTTGTGGGCCTAGTGCCGGAAGTTCTCGCCATCGAACTGGTCGATGTTGATCTTGTGTAGATGCAGAAAGAGTGCTGCTGCTTGCACAATGTCCTCTAACCCCTGGTACCCAACTCCTTGTGTTGGTGATGTTGGGTTAGTTGTGTCATACTGTTGCACGTTTGCTGCTACCAGTTGTGCTTGAAACACGGATTGCACTATTGGATGTGGTTGCCCAATGTATGTCTCAGGCATTGGTGCTTAAGGAGATGGCTAAAATGATGCCATCGTGGGCATGCCCAATGGAACCTGTGGCCGTTGGGCTGGAAACTGCTGCTGCATTCCTACTAATGCTAATGCGCCTAGTGGCACTTATGGTGTAATATCAGGTTGTTTCATGACTGGTGGAGGACTTGGCTGAGGTACATGTGCTAATGATGCTTGTGAAGCTTGTTGGTAATGATTAAACTACTGCTGCTATTGTTGCTCTTGCTGTTGTTGCAGTTGTAGTTAGTGTAACTGGTTCTGCTACTATAGCCATGCCATCTGCTACTAAAGCTGATTCATCCGAGCATCACGTGTGAGCTGCTCTTGTTGGCAGAGTAGTTCTTGTGCACCTAGTTGCTGCCTCAATGCCATGGTCTCTTGCTCCATAGCCTGGCGCATAGCTGCTTCTTGCTACGCCATGCACTTTGCTTCATCCGTTAAGCGTTGCGCTTCTTCCGCCTTACGTTCTGCCTGCTCTGCCACATAGTGACCCTAACCTTGCCCCATGCGTAAACCATGCAGGACGGAATTCTCATCAAGAGGTGGAGCTTTTACACATGAATTTTCCATCTCCATGTTGCTCATGAAATCCACGTTACCTCTGACGTTTGCAGGCTCGATCCCACCTTAAGTGCTTGGAGACGTCAGTTGCTCGCTGGCATAGGCGACTGGATTCCAAAGCACCTCAAAAAACACCAATACCTAAGACAGACTGTAGATACTGTCAGTTCTGACCTTGCTGTGATACCATGTTGATGTTTGTGGGGTGCACGAAGGGCTAGGTTCCTTGCTACTAGGACCATTGTGCTTGGAGAGCAGCTACAGATAGAGTGAAAAGCTGGAACTAGGAGAATGCTGGGACTAAATGACTGTAGTTGATGACAACTATAGTGTAAGGGAATTTACAGCAAACACAACTCAGCTAGGGAATAGCTTTGGACTCTCACCCCTAGACATAGCTCCTGGCCCACAGGTGGGCAACGTCTAGTAAGATAGCTCCAGCAGAGTAGCTTGGGTCTTAGACGTAGTCTGGCCACCTCTTTTACGTAGTCAGGCCTTCGGCTAGTCAGGAGCGTCCTCGTGCCTAGGCTAGCAGACTACTGCAAGGCTGATTGGGGTCTTGAGAAGAGTATGTATAGAGTCTTGGCCTCAAGTGATGTCTGGGACTTATGGAGGCTGCTCTGGTGGACTGTAGGCGGAAAACTTCGTGATGACTGAGATGTTTAAATGAAGACTGACAGGTTGGCCATCTTTTATAGCAGGTTGCTGGGAACTTGACTATTCTCCAGGCTCATGGAAGCTTCCGGCTGCAGGTGGGAAGATTCCTAGCCTACGAATCTTCCTATAGGCAATAGCCCCTCCAGTAGCTCTTGGTGCTGAGTTGTGCATGAATGTGCTGATGCAAAGCGGTCCCCGATCCTGGCTTTGCATGTCATTGATGACTTGTGCATGCATGCTGTGATGCACTGCTATGTCATGCATGCATGCGTTGATGCAGAGCGGTCCCCACTATGGGCCTTGCATGCTGCTACTAAGTTGCACTCATGTAGCAGGCTATGTAGGGTGGTCCACACTACCCAGTCAGGTGTAGCCCCACCCTCACTAGACCTATCTCAAAACCCAGCAGTGCGTAGTCGCACTACACAGCTGCTGACTAGTCTGGGTCAGCAGGCATGCACAACCCTGCTGTGCATGTAGCACATAGTATATTACAGTTTGAGGGTCCATTCCCCCCATGGACCTAGATGCCAGAATTAAATCTGGCCTGTACAAGCAGAGAAAAACTTAGCCATTGAACCCGGGAATGTTTTAGAGAAAATTCCCTAACTCCTTGCGGACTCCTCCGATTCTGAAATAGACTACGCCAAATTGACTAAAAAATAGGTGTACTAATCGTCACCTCTAACGCGGTTACTTCGTCATTGTAGGCTTTTAAAAACCCAACAAGAAAGCTCAGATTGAGCATTTCCATGGCGATACTCGATCGATTTGAGCCCCATTATTTCCTATAAAATTCCGAACAGCCGGATAACATGCAAGACCAACCCAGAAGTCTCTTCTTACAACATACCTTTTTTTCAGGCAGCTGAAACCTCCACCAATCACTCATTTCTCCATAAAGAAATGTGATAGTCTCTGCATTCATCAGCACACATATCAAGGGGAGTGTTAGAGTGAGGGATAAGTGCTCTGAGTGACAGCTTTGACATGGCGTAGTCGGATCGACAATCGGAGGTTTGTACGTGAACTTACGGATTTTCATCCATAAATACCCGGGTGCGCCTTGAACAGGAATTTTCTACTGTATAGGCCTGATTAAATTCGGGCATCTAGCTCCAAGGGGGGGAAAGGAGCCTACATTTGTGTGCTGCATGTACAGCAGAGTTGTGGATGCTTGCTAGCCCAGCTTGGTCAGCTGCTGCGTAGAGCAAGAAAGCACTGTTGGGTACTTGACCTAGACTAGTCAGGGTGGGGTTACACCTGACTGGACTGTTGGGACCGATTGCATCAGCATATGCAAGTAGAGCTCTAGAACAAGGACCACTCTGTATCAGGTGGTGTAAGCACGACTAAGCATTGCATCAACTACCACATGTACGACTTAGTAGCTGCATCAGCTACTACATGCATGACTCAGCATCTGCATGCGGAGCCAAGAGTGGGGACCGCCCTGCGTCAGTGGCAACATGCACGACTCAGCAGCAGGGACCACCGCCAAGTTGCCACCATTCGAGAAGCTTCGTTGAGGAGGAAGCTACGTGCCTTGGACTTGGAAGATTCCTTGAGGAGAAAGCTACGACCTTGAAGTTCAATGTTTACTCTAGGCACGATGCAATTGGTGAACTTGCAAGGATCCTAGTACAAAAGAAGACTGGACTTAGACAGTCCAGTAACTCTAACATAACTTAGTAAGAAACTCAACAAGCAACTCCAACAACTCGACCAGTAATCCATCTCTACCAGAAAAGACTCTACTATCGCTCTCATCTCAAGACCCCAATAAGCGTGGCAACAGTCTGCCAGCCTAGACAAGAGGACACCCAACCTGAAGGCCAAGCTACCTTGCTCTGGTGGCCAGACTATGTGCAAGACTCAAGCTGCCTAGCTTGAGCTGTCTTGCTTAACTTTGCCCATCTATGGGCCAGGAGGTGTGTCTAGGCGTGAGAGCCCATAGTTAGTGTCTAACCTCAACTCTACTTTATAGAGCTGATTGTGTCTGGACAGTCAAACTGTGTTAGAGTCTCCTTCTGTTAACCCACTGTGTTTGGCAGTGCTCTGTCAGCCTGGTTAGGAGGATATAGAAGCTGTGTTTCTTGCTAGAGTTCTCCTCTGTCAACTCATTAAGTCTAGCAGCACTCTGCCAACTTGGCTAGGAGGTTCAGAAGTCCTCTGACAACCCAGTAAGTCTCATAGTGGCTACCACCATGGAGAGGAGACTGCCTTGACAACCTGGAGGCTATTTTACCTGAAATGCGATGACCTTGCTGAAACCCTTGCAACGATAGCCTTAACGGCCAAGCAAGATGTTGCACCCTTGGATGGGGCAGGTTGTGTCAGAGCATTAAGCTAACTTGTGTTTCGTCTTTGTTTCCTTGTACCATACTTGTACTTGATAGTTTTTTTCAATCCAAGTCTTCCGCTTCTATATATTGGAGTACAGGGTTTGCTTGTTGGGCATAGAGATCTTGGACAGTAGCAAGATCCTCTTGCTACATCAGAACACGTAGTCACTTTGTCACAACACGCTCTTAAAAATTTAACATGGTATCAGAACAGGCTCTGATACCATTTTGATGTTTGTGGGGTGCAGCAAGGGCTAGGTGACTGTTGGTGATGACAACTATAGTACAAGAGACGGTGAAGAAAACATAGCTCAGTTAGAGACTAACTATGGACTCTCACGCCTAGACAGAGCTCCTGGCCCACATGTGGGCAACGTCTAGTAAGACAGCTCTTGCAGAGTAGCTTGGGTCTTAGACGTAATCTGGCCACCTGTTCTAGGTAGTCAGGCCTTCAGGTAGTCAGGGGCGTCCTCCTGTCCAGGCTGGCAGAATATTTCCAGGCTTACTGGGGTCTTGAGAAGAGTGTCTACAGATTCTTGGCCTCAAGTGATGTCTGGGACTGATGGAGGCTGCAGTGGTGGACTGTAGGCGGAATGCTTGATGATGACGGAATTGTTTTCAAAGTTGTGTTAGAGTTACTGGAGTGACTGAGTCTTGTTTGCTTTTATTTTGGGATCCTGGCAAGTTGACCAACTGCCTCATGCCTAGAGGAAACGTCCCGCTTCAAGGTTGTAGCTTCCTCCTCAAGGAATCTTCCGCGTCCAAGGCACGTTGCTTCCTCCTCAAGGAAGCTTCCTGAATGCTGGCAACTTAGCCGTGGTCCCAACTGCTGAGTCGTGCATGTTGCCACTGACGTCATTTAGGGTTAATTGACGTAAAAACATGCACTCGAGTTTGAGTGCATCGGCCAAAAAAGCCGCGTCGGAAGTTTCTTTCCGACTTCGCCCTCGATTTCAGCGAAGACCCCTCTTTCGCCAAAATCGAGGGCGAAGTCCGAAAATTCTGACATCGGCTTCGCCGATGTCAGAACGGTGGTCGTCGCTCGATCGCTATCGAGCGAAAACGCCCTTTTCTTTTTTTTTACTACCACACAAATCCACATTCAACCCCTCGTTTGAAGCCCAAACGTCGAGCAAACCCATCCCCGAATTACATTCGGGGGTTTAGGGTTTTATTTTTGCGCGGGCATCTGCTGGGCCCCGCGGTAGCGGGGCCCAGCAAATTCCCTTCCATCGCAGGGGGAGTCTCGGACCCCCCATCCAAACCTACCCGCAAACCCCCCTGGAACAGTCACAAACCCCTCGCTCAAGGGGTTTGTGACTGTTTGACGACTTCGCTGGCGAAGCTCCGCCTGCGACGTCGCAGAGCCGGGCGAAGTCCGATTTCGCCCCCCGAAGTCGGACTTCCGACCCAAAATCGTGCACTGATCTGCGAGTGCACGATTTTGGGTCGATTAACTCAATCTCACTGACGTAGGGCGGTCCCCACTCTTGGCTCTGCATGCAACTGTAAAGCTGTGCATGTAGTGGCTGATGTAGCTGCTGAGTCCTGCATGTGGTAGTTGATGCAATGCTGAGTCGTACATGCACCACTTGATGTAGAGTGGTCCCTGCTCTAGAGATCTGCTTGCATATGCTGATGCAAGAGGTCCCAGTAGTCTGGTCAGGTGTAGTCCCAGCCTGACTGGTCTAGGTCAAGTCCCTAGTAGTGCTTGCTTGCACTAAGTAGCTGTTGACCAAGCTAGGCCAACAGGCATGCACAACCCTACTGTGCATGTAGCACACAAATCTAGGCTCCTTTCCCCCCTTGGAGTTGGATGCTAGAATTTAATCTGGCCTATATAGTAGAAAATTCCTGTTCAAGCCACACCCGGGTATTTATGGATATAAATCCTTGACTTCACGTACAAACCTCCGATTGTCGATCCGACTACGCCATGTCAAAGCTGTTACTCAGCGCAGTTATCGCTCACTCTAACAACTTTCACCTTGGAACCGGAATGGAATTATTCTTTAAAACAGCCATGGATGATTGTGAATGCATGTTCCATGGAATTTAATCATATTTTACATGGACCATGTATTAAAGAATGATTGTTAAGGAGAAAAAGTCATATCCTTTGGATAAATAAGTATATTTTGCATGAAATGATATTTGTTTTGGATATTTTAATGAATTTGTATACAATTGTTTTGTCAATATGATGCGTAAATCATATGATATATGTCCTTAATATTTTAAAACTTAAAAGTGATGAAGAGATATTTGTATTTAAAGTTTCTTTGCCAAATATATTCCATGAATGATCGAGGGCTGAACGCTTAATTTTGATTCCTTCGCATTCACATACACGATGCATGCTATATTGTAAGAGAGTCTTTAAAAAAGGTTGAAATCTACTACATGAATAAAAAAAGTTGCAAGACCATGATAAAGTGGGATTTAAGAGGTTCTTGCACAAAAAAATAAACGGTAAACCATTATGATCAATATAATGTAGTGTATTATTAGAATTATAGAATATAACTTATTCAAATTCTTGCTATGAGGATAGAGATTTGGACCCACTCCACCCACATGATGGATAGTCGTTTTGTAGTTTTTGTCACCACATCTTCACAATAATGGTAAAGTGTTACATTCAAAGTTGAAGCCATAAAGAATGGTTGAATAATCTAGGTGGTTTTTGAGACCACCAAATCTTAATGAAGTTCTTATTATGGTGTTAGATGGATATCTACAAATTTGTGTTAATACATGCTCTCATGTGTTCATTCAATATAGGTTCCATCAAATATACATCTTATACGAATTTAGGAAATCTGAAATTCTTCGAACCTTAAAATATAAACAAACACCTTAAATTTGTGATTTTTTTGAACATCAAAAACCCCCTCCTTGAGCCAATGATCTTTCATTCAAAATAATGATCTCAATATAGTTTTGATGGGCCCTCGCCATGGGCCGATGTAAACGCATCAACCAATGCTTTGAAAATTGGTTTGTAGCCTATCATGGCAGCAAATTGAGGATCCTTAACAAGTTGGGCATGTCAGAGATTTGTTGAAAACATGGGGTTAAAGCAAAGATACATATTGACACTTAAGTAAGATGATCTCATTAACGATGCCATATGAACATGAAAAGTAAGAAAAAGGTAAGAAAAAGGTTCTTGAGAGTACTATGGAGGGACAAGGACTTTTTAAAGCCTTGAAAGTCTAAAAAAATCTATATTTGAGGAGCCACCTTACCATTTCTCGTTGGCTTTCATGATGAGCTAGCGAAAAGGAAATTTGCTTATGTGGACTCTGACAAAATTTCTGAAGTCTTATGTACATCGTTGCGATCACTTGTTATTTTTTTCAGTGTGATTGCACCATCCGCAGAAGTACCTTACCTGTATTGCAAGTGGTATTTGTTTCACTTTCGAACACTTGCTAGCAAGTGTGAAGGGACCTTCATATTTGTCCAGCACGGAAATAAGTTTCAGACTGCGGGTACAGATTCAACACTGTCTCAAAAACGGGTGCGAGATAGGGATGTCCCTTCTTGCAAACCAGGTGACTCGTCCGTCCACGGGCGATGGCTCCACTGCCCTGCGAGACATCACGGGAGCCACGTCGTGGTCGCCGCCGCTGGACGCGACATGGCGAAGTTGTCCGCGCCGTCGTTTCCGCGCGTATCGGCCGCCACTCTCGTGGCCAGCAACGTTCTCAGCGTGCTGTTTGGGGCTACCCTGTCGTTGCTCCTGTCTTCGACCCAGAATCCTCAGCTTGCGCACCAGCAGCAGCAGCAGCAGCAGCAGCAGCAGCAGCAGCAACATCAGCAGGCGGCCAATGTTGTGGAGCATGGTGAGTATGGGCCAGCGTCAGTGGGCTGCGTGGAGCGTTGCGACGACGAGCTCGCAGACCTGGGCCGAGTCGGAGGTGGACATTGAAGCTGCCGCGCTTCTTCGGTGGATTGATTTTTTCGCAAAGCTCCAAAACTTTCTGGACTCGCTCGAAATCCCGCGCAGGCCTTTCAGTTGTCTCCCCTTTCCAGTGAAGTGCGCCATTTCCTTATGGCCTGCAGAACGACTATTTTTTTTACTTCAGCAAGTGGACACGGACTGCCTCGCTTCTGCAAGTACCAGGGTTCTGGCACCTCGTGCGAGTGCGCCAAAGTGTCTCTGCGCTGGCCTGACCATGCTCCCCACACAGTGTGTGCTGTGTGTGCTGTGTGGGCTGTGTGTGCTGTGTGGGCTGTGTGTGCTGTGTGTGCTGTGTGTGCTGTGTGAGCTGTGTGTGCTGTGTGTGTGTGTGCTGTGTGTGCTGTGTGAGCTGTGTGTGCTGTGTGTGTGTGTGCTGTGTGTGCTGTGTGAGCTGTGTGTGCTGTGTGTGTGTGTGCTGTGTGGGCTGTGTGTGCTGTGTGTGTGTGTGCTGTGTGTGCTGTGTGTTCGGGGTTTGACTCAACATGGCCTGTGCGGTTGCTGTGTACAGTCCCTCAGGCCGTCCCACTCGAAACCTCCGTCGCGGGTGCGGCGGGCGAGCAACAAGGGGAGCTCTCGGAGGCAAATGCAGCACGGCAGGATGGTGTGAGTGCCAGAGCATGTGCTTCTTGTTCCGTGGCATGCGCACGTATGTGTGCACACACACACACATACACACGCGTACATATGCACACACGCATGTATGCACGCACACACACAGACATGCACTCTGCCCCGCCTGCCTGCACGCAAGCAAGCATGCCTGGACGCCTTCTCGCCTGCCCACTCACCCGCCCGCCCGCCCGCCTGTCAGCACGCCTACCCGCCCGCCTGCCCGGCCACGCTCACGCTTTCCCGCCCACTCATCCCCCGCATCACTGCAATGTCATCACGCTACAATGATGCCACACTGCCATGTTGTCGAGCTGGTGTGCTGTGACATTGCAGCGCGATGTTATCGCGCACGCATGCGCGATGATATTGGCCACGCGCCCAAGCTGCTGGAGGTCGTCGCCAGCACTCGTTTGGCCATTTTTCCCCTTCCAAAGCAGGCACAAGCACAAAAACTCGCCCTGCAATCATGGACAAAAAACCATGCGGCAACCTGCTACCATGCGGCACTAGACTTGGGGACAGGGCTGTTAGATCGGATTCAGATCGGATATATCTGAATCCGATCTTTAGAATCCGAATCCGATCTGAAACCGAACTTAAAGTTCGGTTTCAGATCCGATCCGATCCGATCATTTCCCAAGAATATCCGAAACCGATCCGAACCGATGTGCAAAGTTCGGATTTGTTCGGATAACGAGTATTATGTTCGGATAATGTCGGATATGTTCAGAGAAGTTCGGATATTTTCGGATATGTTCAGATAGGTGTCATCAAAGTTCGGATTTGTATGCTTCTGTTCATTTTGTGACCACTATTTAAAAAAATAAAATTAGATTCATGAGTGTGCACTTTTTTGGCTGACATGAGAACCCGTTTTGGTCAGTTTCGGATGCAATTCGAAACGGATCCGAACATTAAACCGAACATTAAACCGAACATATGAGCATGTCAAGTTCGGCTCGGTTCGGATTGTATCCGAACCGATCCGAACTTTCTCGGCAAATATCTGAATCCGATCCGACCCGAACATTGCTGATCAGAATCCGAACCGACACTGGATCGGATCGGTTTCGGATCGGATTTTGGATTAATGTTCGGATCGGATCGGATTTCCGATCTGATCTAACAGCCCTACTTGGGGAACCGTGGTTTCCGGCAGAACTGAAACCGAAACTGGTATTTCCGGTTTCAATTTCGTTTCTTTTCTTTACATAGGCCTTCCCCTACGAGGAGAAACTGGAACCCAGACAAACCGGTCAGGATCCGGGGTACACCGAACCTGGTCGGTTGAATCCGAGCAGGTCGATTCATCAGGACATAGAAAACTTACCTGGCCGGTTTTGACCGACGAGGTCAGGGATGGACCAGGGTCATGGACCAAGGTCAGGCCAGGACCGAGGGCAGGGGCCAGGGGCAGGGCAGGGGGGCACTGCCATGGCCTGCCCCCAGGGCAGGCCATGGCAGAGGACAGGCCAGAGCAAGGGGCAGGCTGCACCTCGCCAAGGCCAGAGCAGGGGAGAGGCATGCTGCTGCTGCACCCTGCGGCAGTAAAGGCAAAAGGCGCGCCTTCATTATTATGAAGGCGTTTACGGCGTGAGGGCAGTAAGGCACGCTTTAAGGCGGTGCCTTACAGCCCGAACAGAGGGTGACCACCTCAGAAAATAACAAAAAAAACATGGGTGTGTCCAGCGTGACGAGCTGAATATGGTGGAGTGGAGGCATTGTCGAAGGTTGGAATTCGCCTCAGCGATCCAATCTTGTGTGCCTTCATGTGCTTGAACTCTTGGTACATCACATTCCGCGAGAAGTGATTGGTCACCATGTTTTTCCATGTGCCAATGCGAGACAATATAGATTTTGACCGCCGCCCCCTACCACCCTCTCCCCCCTCCCCCTCTCCGTCTATTCCCCCTCCTTTGAACCTCTTCTTCCTTGCAGTTTTGTCCTACATTCCAAATGCAATGTGTATGTTTTGGCTTCACTTTGTGCATCACTTGTAGTTTTCACAAAATGATGTGTTGAGGGAATTGTGTACATCAATGGTGGCTCAATATGAGATAATATCGTTTTTTAAGGTAGAAAAAATCGCACACAAGTAGAGATAATATCCCCCACATGGAGAGATAATATCGCTTGAGACAAAAATGTCAACATCGTTATCGCCAAAAAAAAAATACCGTTATCGTTATCGTTCTCGCAAATATCGCAAAAAGATCGTAATTTAGATATCAATATCTAGGTTAGGGTGGGTGGGGATAATTATCTTTCCGTTTTTATCTAGATAACTTCGATAATTATCCCCCCCATTATCGAAAATTATCTTATCGTGATAAAGATAAGATAACGATAAATTGGTCCCCAGGGGGGGGGGGGGGG
>SZWC01001965.1:232551-234767 GCA_023375785.1 Penium margaritaceum | reverse complement strand
GGGTGGGACTCGGGGTGCGGTTGGGGGTGAGGCTGTGGGCGGAGGTTGGGGCGGGTTTGGGGATGGAGGTGTAGGGATGGAGGTGTGGGGGTCAAGGTGTGGGGGTGGGGGTGTTTTGGTGGGGATGTGGGGGTGTGGGTGTGAGCGGGTGTGGTGGTGGGGGTCGGTCTGAGGCTGGGGGTGGGTGATGTTTTGGGTGGTCATGTATGTGGGTGGGTGTGTGGTTGGGTGCCAAGGTGGCTGGGTGGTTGGTTGGATGTGTGGCTAGGTGGGCGGGTTGTTTGGTACGTGGGTGGGTGGGTGCGTGGGTGGGTGCGTGGGTATGTGCGTGGATGGGTGGATGGGTGGGTGTTTAGTTGTCCGTGTCTGATTCTATCATTGTGATTAACCGTGTGTGTGTGTGTGTGTATGTGTGTGTGTGTGTGTGTGTGTGTGAGTGTGTGTGTGTGTACATGTGTGAGGTGTAGTGTTTGTGTGTGTGTGTGTGTGTGAGTTTGCATGTGGGTGTTTGTGTTCCGTTGTGTGTGTACACGGGTGTGTCTATGGGTGTGCGGGTGTGTCGGTGTATGTGTATAGGTGTAGTGGTACAATAGTCAATACAATGTCTTCGAGTGTGATGTAAAGTTATGTAATGCAGGTATGCAAAATGAAGCAAAGCAACACGTGTCATGTGTTACAATGCAATGTGATATGATGTGATGTTGAGTGATATTGTGTGATGTTTTGTCATGTATTGTGATGTGATGTCTTTGAAGAATGCAGATGAACTGATTACGGATGACCGAAGACCAAAGATAGACGGTCAAATTCTGAAGACCGAAGACGGAAGAAAAAATCTCTTTGATTCGGGGGTCGAAGGCCAAAGGCTAAAAAGTGAAAGGTGAAGACCTAAAACCAAAGACCAAGACTGATGTCTATGATGTTTGAGAATTGTCTCCTTGTATGATTATGAGTTGCATGCGGAAGGGGGGTTCTTAGGAAGTGAGGAGGGAAGACGAGAGAACTCCAAGTAAAAGGAAGAATAGTGTATGTGCATGTGTGAACATGCATGTGGTTGTGTGCGTGCGTGCTTTTGTATTCGTTTGTGTGTTTGTGCGTGTGTATCTTGCATACCAATTTTTTTTGCTCATTTATGTGAGAGGAAAGGTGTCTTGTATGTTCATGGTTCAAAATGTGCTCTGAGGTAGTCCGGCTCCCATAAAAAGGGTCCACTCCCGTAGTGTATGTGAACGATGAAATGTTCTTTTCACCAATCTCTTCGCATAGATGTTTTAAAACGTTTTGCGAAGAATAACATGATTTACAACCCATGTTCATGTGTGCCCAACTTTTGAGGACTAGTCGTGCCTTGAGCATGCCTGGACTCCTTTGAGTTGGTTTCTCACATGTACATGGATTGGGGGACTTCTTATTTTCGAAATAGATTTTTCACTTTCAAGAATGTTTAAGTAAAGGTTACATGGCCATATAAAGGAAGCAGTTAGCCTTTTCACTTATTGTCTGTATGAAAGGAATGTTGTGCATTTGGTTCCTTTTTTTTTATAGTAGCACAACATGAAAGTTATGAATGCTGGTTTCTAAGAAGTAATGATGGATGTTGTAAGTAAGGTCAAGCCATGTAGTTCATCTTAGAGGTGAGAAAAGAGAATTCTGTTAAAAAATTGCATATTTTGGGCATTTTATTAGGCTCACATGTATTTGGAAGTCCTTGATATTGTTATTACATAAAACTTATTGTAGATTTACTTGTTTTAGTGCGATTTAAATTTATATTTTCTTTTGGGTAATTTTCCCAACATTGTTTTGTTGGGATACCCAAATGAAAACAATGGGTTACTATGTAGGGTGTCTCGCTGCACGTGGCTCGGACGTGGTCCCCTTGGCTGTGGGCGGGAAAACGGAATGACTTGAGGGTCGGAGACCCTCAAGTATCGCGGTTTTGGCCCAGTCGGCCAAGCTTTCCGCCAGTACCGTTGCACTGGTATCAGAGAGTCAGGGTTCGAATCCCACGTGTTGACGCTGAGGACAGCTCATTCCTAGGTGGGAGGGATGTAGCGAGTCTCGCTCCACGTGGCTCGGGCGTGGTCCCCTGGGCTGTGGGCGGGAAAACGGAATGACTTGAGGGTCGGAGACCCTCAAGCACCGCGGTTTTGGCCCATTCGGCCAAGCTTTCCGTCAGTGCCGTTGCATACTATGTAACCCAAAAAATCCACTAC
>SZWC01001965.1:222551-227551 GCA_023375785.1 Penium margaritaceum | reverse complement strand
TAACATGGCTGTGCCACGCCAACTGGTCGATGGAGCCACGTGGCTCGAGTGGTTCATCTGGGAGTGTGGGCAGTGAGATGGGATGGCTTCAAGGTAGGAGACCCTCAAGCATGGCGGTTTTGGCCTTGTTCGTCGAGGATTCCGTAGAGTCTATTATGGAAACTTACGGTTCTGCCTTCTTGTTTTCACCTTTTAATTGTTATCGTAATTCTTTCATGTGATTTGAACCCAAGATAATATTTTCCCTGTGAACCTTCTTTTACATTATAAATATCTATTTCGATAAGTACGTTGAATAGTGATCATAGGATGTGGTGACGTTTCCAACATTATTGAAACACATTGAATGATGGTTATCTAAAATTGCTGGTATTGTTACATCATTATTTTGTTTCTATATGAGAAAGCTTGAATGAATGCAGTCTATTTGGTAGGAATTTTGTGAGCTGTCGATTTGACACGTGAGGGAAAGTCTGCTGTTCACGGTTGTTGTCCAGTTTCATTTTTTGGACTTGTTCTGTTACCTTCTGTAGACGCGGGAACGAGTGCGTCTTCCCTGTGTCAAGATTGAGCTCATAGTTGCATTGATGCGTAGTTTGTTTAAAGAATGATTGATCTCTTGAACGTCGTTTAGTATCCGTTTCGTTGTGTGCTACGGTAGGGAAACGATGACGACGGTTTACACTTCCGCTTAACCACAGATGACATCATTTAGAATGAAGAATATTCTACGTTTGATTCGCTGCTCCGACGCGAGAAAACAGTTTGGCTGAGGTTGGTTGTTGTTGGATTCGGTAGTTGGGAGAGTTTAGCGATCGTTGTCGCTCTTGCTGTCCGCGGGTTTTAGGTCAGGAACTTTGTTGATGGAATGCAATTTGGCTATAATCAGATGGAAGACCACTGCCTCGTGTTAAAATCACCTAGCGTGTCCTGCTTCGAACACTAATCACTGGATGTCATTGGTTCGACCGACAACCGTACACCAATCGACGTGAGATGTCAGCAGTTCAATGCTCGATGGCTACCTGCGGGGTTCCGAATTCTCTCCGGACCCAACCGCAAGCATACGAGCTATGACCAGGGTTATGTAAGAGCGAAAGGCAGCGCGTAACTTGTAACCTGTGAATTCTGAACGCTCTCCAGAAAATTGAATAAAGCCTGTGTCCAGTATCATTCTACCGTCAAATCCAACCACAACCAGCAGCACCCTCTATCGAATGACACTTCGGTCCCCGACAACCAGGCACGACAGGAAAGGTATCATTTGAGTTGCGGCAGTCGCGGATACGATTCCACGAGACACCTTTAAAACACAATGCACTGTCAACGAGCAGTAGCACTCCCGAAATTGTTGTGTTCGAGTCGTGAGTTGGGGATTCTTATTAGCCTAATACAGCCGATATCTTCGGATGGGATTGTGGACGTCAAGTGATGTTCGCATTGTAAAACTTCTGCACCAGAACCATAAGGGATTAAGTCCAATGAATTGATCACGAAGCCACCATAAGGGATTAAGTCCAATAAATTGATCACAAAACCATAAGGGATTAAGTCCAATGAATTGATCACAAAGTCGACATTGCCGTTTGGCAGCTTGGCAATGGTCATTCTTTCACTTTTGGCCATGTTTTTTAAGATCCTTCGAAAACTGGCTGCGGCTCAGCATCGTCATCCATATTGACCATAAAGTGTCACTCCTTCTTAGATTTGACCATAATTGACTTCGCTACGCAGCCTCCCTTACTGTTCTAGCCATATTCAAGCGCGCGCTGGCTCCTCATTTCAAATGTGGCCGTCAAAAGGGCTGACAAGAAAACGATCGCGCAAGAGAGCAATGATGACAAAACAAGCCCCATAAAACTCGGTGATCTCCTCAAGGAGGAGATGACCGAGTTTGAACAGTACAAAGACGTACAAAGATGTACACAAAGGGTGAAAATTCAACTTCAAACATGCTCCAAGAGATAAAGAAATACAATCACAATGTTTTAAAAAAGTGAAACTCTATTGAAATATGGTGAAACTGTACTTAAAAAGTCCCCTAAACAATTTTTTAACCTAGAATAGGTGATGTGAATAAAAATATGATTATGGGCCCTTCATAACGTAGTAACATTGAGTAAAATTTTCTTCCTCATAAAAAATTCATAAAATTATTCAAAAACTAATAAAAGTTTCCCTATGTATCATATCATATATTTTCCAAGTATTAATATTTATTTCTTGGACCAATTTTTCTTTACCTAGGAGCAAATAAAAATAATTATTTTTCAAAAGGTATAATGTGACATATTGAATTATAATGTATTCCAATGTTTTTACTCAAAATTATAATAGCTAAATTTTTGCATAAAATTTTCTCTAGATAATTAAAAAGCTGAGTAAATAATTAAAACCATGATCAATAAAATTTAATAAATTATTTCAGTTTCATATTTGAAAAACTTAAGTTCTTAGGAGATTTAAATAAAAAATGAATAATCTATTATGTAAATTTAAGTTCATTTTAGTATGTATCGGAATATTGTTTTTTGAAATATACATATGGATATGTAATCATTCCTAGATTAAAAACAAAATTACATTGATGAGATTTAAAAAATCATCAAGGTTGAAAGGAAGAAAAATATAATACATAAAGAAATTCATCTGATTACTGAAAAAAATACTTTTATCATAAATTAAAAAATCACATGATTTTTGGATATTATATTTCTTAATGTTCCAACCAATTGAAGGTCAGTTAATTAAATTTAAATTATAATCACCCATTCTAGGTCACACGATTATTTAAAGGAATTTAAAATTCTAACAATAGTTTCATTTTCTTTCATTTTTTCTCTTGCTTGATCTCTTGCAGCATGCTTAAAGGTGAAGTTTTTCCCTTTATGTACATATCTGTAAATTTCAACATTGATAATGAATTGAGGAGATCAATAAGTGTTCATGAAGCTTGTTTTTTCAATATCGCTTGCCCACGCAATCCTTTTCAAGTTAGCCATTTTCATGGCCACATTTGGAAGGAAGAGCTGACATGCGCTTGAACATGTCTAAAATAGTAAAGGAGGGTGTGGAACGTAGTGAATTATGTCCAAATCGGATCGAGAGTGAAACTTTATGGCCAATCCACATGACGACGTCGAGCCGCAGCCAGTTTTGGGAGGATTTTCAAAAACAAGGTCAAACAAAAAAATGACCCATGGCAATGTTGCGTTCAGTAGTTACGCCATGAATATTTGGGTGTTGAAACAAGTGCATTATATTTTACTGGATAATCTGAGAGCCTGTGAGCTGTTTGTTTCGATAGTCGAGTGAACTAAGGCACCCGTGCTGATGTCCTTGAGGGGCAAGCATGTAGATGGTGATAGAGCCCATTTCGTGGCAACATTCGCTACCGAGCAGACGAGTGTCCCATTTTCTCTTGGTGTTCATGCTCCGCTTCTGTCAGGTAGATTTGGCCGGCCGGCATCCATTTTCATCGCGTAGACATCTTGAGCAGGCACCGCAATGTTTGCGATTTTCCCAAAGACCGACTAGGATCTGCCTTCTGATGTTGGGAAAACTGCGTGTCACCAGAAAGCATGTTTTCACAAAGGAGCATCGTGATATTTTTTCTTGAATCTTTCATTTGAAAATGTAAATGTCTTGTCTACCGATAAATTCATGGAGTTATAACGACAAAACACAACCTTTCCTTTTCTCTTCGCAGGTCAGGGATTCGTCTATAAAAATCTGCTTTCCCAGAATTAGAGTGGGAATTAGTTGGAAATCTGGTAAGAGAGGAAATTGACTATAGTCACGAGGTTGCGAGATACAACAGCCATGGACGTCTCTTCAAGCGAACCTGAAAGCCTTTTTCCACATAGTCCATTGGATCATTCTCTGTATGAAATGGTACATTTGCGAGGTTCATGACGTAAGGAATACCGCAATACGGTAGCAAACAGGCCCTCGATCTAAATGCTAACATCGCGCGTTCTTCTCGGGTGCATCAACACGGTGGCTAAATTACAGAAGAGTAACGAGCTGTCCACGATGGTTCTAGGCTGGATGGCCTCGACGTCAAGGTCGCAAACTTCAAGGTCGTTTAACTATTCGTCACTCGATCAAGACAGCGAATGAACTCACATTTATTGCTCAGCAAACATCCGCGATGACGTGTTCTCATTCCGGACCCGACCTTTTGTGCCAGCGCAATGACAAACATTGGAAAGAGATGATCAATTTTTGTCTGCTGCCTGTTCAACAACCGAATCGAACAGCTCCCATACCCACCCAGTAGGTACCACAAAAGGTCGAGTATGGCCGAAGAGGGTGCAGCGATCCCATCCGATCTGCGCCACCGCTGAATTCGATTGGAAACCGCTCAGCCGTAGCTGGGAAGGGGTGAGTAGGAACATAATCTAATCCAAACCATCTGCTGAAGACAAACGTTAGATCGCAAAGATTGCATGCCCCATCCACTTCCGCACACCCTCAGTCCGAAGTGTAAAATTCTTCGACGGAATAAATCATTAATCAAACAGCAAAGGCAGTTTCAATCCCGCGTTTTCATATTTAAACAGAAACGGTCCCGCGTTCCAAACTTGTCAGAAACCATCCCGCGATCGCCAGCGGCGACGTTTTTAGCCCTCACAAAACGACCGCACGGAATCTGACTACGCTAAGCGACAATATTCTCCGCTGGCAGCGATCTTGACTGCAATCAAAGCAAGAGGTGTGTGGAATGGAAAATTACCTCGCACATGCGCTCAACAAACTCATGACTCGCGCAAGAAGGCATCTCAAAAGCCCCCACAAAAGGAAAATGCGCACATTTGAAAGGGTTTGCGACAAACCAACTCAACACGACGGTGAACTCTATATTTGAGGCTCAAGTTCAGCTCATACGCTACGCTGGCAACCAAGCATTCACAGGCACACGAAAAATGAGGTTCACATTAGGAACGAATTTCCCATGTAGACCTCTTTAAACGTAAAAAAAGGCACAACACAACGAA